>VDFB02049743.1:213642-350074 GCA_007258455.2 Sequoia sempervirens
AATCAAAACATTTGTAAAACCTAAAAAAAAAACCAAAAACAGCCTCAAAACATTGCAAAACATCAAAAACATCCAAATATTTGAAAAAATCTATCTGTCTCATCTCGCTTGCACCCACAATAAGCATCACCCATAATAAACTGATCACCAACCTCAACCTTTGGTGAAATAGTTGGAAACAAGTCTAACAGCTTAAAAGTAGAACTCCAAACGTCAAGTCTTAAGTCTAAGTCTGTGCATAAGCAAATTGGTCACCTCTTTGTATCAATAACACATCATCTGAATTGGTCCCATATCAATCATCCCTTAGAGCACTTTGGGTAAACGAAATGACATACCACCATCCAGTAACATGTCCTAGGATGAATCCTTCCTACAATGGGCATTATTTTTTGGCAATAAGTTTTAGTTCTTATCCTTAGAAAACACATCCTTTTTCTGTTAGCGGTATTGAAGAGCATCAATTTGTTTGTTTACTTGGTCTTTATCTTTTGACTTATCTTATTTTGCACTCATTCCAAGGACGTCTCGATGATATTCCAAAGCAGAGGATTTAGAGAAATAGGAATGGGGCAATGATCATTATCTTTTGTCTACTGTTCTTGTTGGATATTCTTGTAATATAACCTCAGCGAATACTTGCTTTGTTAGGCATGTATGGAAGAGGTCTAGGGCAACTTGTTCACTATTACAGGGATAGGTTTACCTTTCCGTATTTTGGACTAAGGTGTCTGAAACTTCGGAAGTGCATCCTAGCAAGGTTTCTGTATGTCAGGTGTGAACAAGAATACTCCTATCTGATTGTCGAGTCAAAGTCCATCACACTAAGTACCACGCCATCTTGGTTTTCTATACCTTGATGCATCATACCATGTGTGTTATAAAACATAAGAAAATTTGGCCCTTTGAAAATCCCAATTCCTCAGCAAGTAATCATCATCATTATCATCATTATCACATACATTTGCATCATCTTGTGTCTTGTTGAAATGACTTCTTCTTTTCTTACTAACCACACTAACAAGGTACTATGACAGTTGATCATCATCGCCATCGATCCTGCATCCACAAATCATTAGCATATTGCATAAGCATATCATATAGGAAACATACGCATTGCATTATCATTATATAAACAGGTTATCATAAACATCGTTCATAAATATGTGCATCCATGTCATTGCATTTCACCCATTACATTGCATCTCATGGCATTATATCGATTATTGCATAAACATTCATTTGCATTTCACAACCATTTCATATTACCATCTAAATCATCGCATAACATCTATGGAAGCATTTCATAATCATTTTTGCATAATCATAAGTAATAGGTATATAAGCATTTAATTCATTAGGCATACATGCTTGCATAACATAAATGACATCATTATCATCAGATTACGTTCACACTTTGCATTAACATATCATTGCATCACATACATCATCATTTAGGATAATAACATTTGTTATTCTAAGCATCTCATAAAACTATTTCTTTTGCATCATATCATGACCATCACATTCATATCACATACATCCATAAATCATCTCATATATAAGCATATTCCACACATCATTGCATATACCATAGATCATATCATTTTACATATTAGAACCCATATCACATATTGCATTGGCATAAAATAAACCATTATATAGACAACATCATTATACATCATATCATAGGTGAGCATAATATAGATTTGTTAGTCATAATCATTGCATAAATATCATTAGAAATAAATGCATCCATAAAACATCACTGCAAAGCATATAGAAATAAATCATCCATGCATAAAGGAGTACACAGTACATCACATCAAAATCGGCTCATATATCATCAATCATGTCACTGTCATACTACAAAAATAAATCAGATCATTGTACATGTATGTCAATCGATACAAAAAGCCCATCGAGACTATAAAAAATGAGCCCATAAGGGACAAAAAGTACATCATAATATCAGGATCAAGCTCGATCTCTGTAAATGTTGCCTTCGCCCCTGTCACCGTGACCCTTTGGTGGTCTTTGGTTGGCTCGCTCTGAGTACTCTGGGACCCAATCTACTCTAGGTACGCTGTCATGGTAAGCCCAGCGGTAGTACTCTATCTCTCAGATAGCATCCTTGTAAGATCGTACTGGCACTGTACCCTGGGAGGAGGAGGCTTTCATACTCTCGATCTGCTGCTTGCAGCCTAGCTCTACAGCCTGTCTTTGTTGTATAGCCTGATCCCTCTATGCTCTGAGCTGCTCTCTCTCAGCCCTTGCATGGTCTCTCTCCGCTGTCAGCGCCTGAACCTAGGCTTGTAGCTGTGTAATCAATGCATCTCGACCATCTGCCTGTCCTTGTGGCTGTACCTGTGGCTGCACATGAACCTGATCCTCACTCTCAACTCATGGTGGTGGGACTGGCGGTTCACGCTGCTAATCCTACATAGGGACATCTCCCTGACCTGGTAGAATTTGGGGAACACCTGGGGGATCCTGTTGAATCTTGACTCTCGGTCCTCGCCCTCGTCCTTTGCCTCTGACTCTGCGCACCTCTAGATATTCGCCTAGAATGGTCAACCGAAGAGGAGGTCTGAACCAGTCTTTGTAGGCCTGAGTGGTCCCTGGATCTGCCAAGCCCTGATCATAAGCCCATGGTCGGGCTACCAACTGCCTAAAGCTATCAACTGCCTCAGAGGTAGGAATATCGTGCCCCCATGCTATCTGTGCCATGCTGCGTGCAAAGACAACTACATAACTGTCATCGGGCCGATCATGTGGCTCTCCAAATTGATGATGTATGCACCCAGGCAAGTACCGCTCGATCATTGTGTGCTCCCGCCCCTGCATATATCGATCCTAACGGCAATAAAAGAGCTAGGTAGCATCGTCGGCCCATCTAGGTCTACCGAGGTATGGATGCCAGTAAAGACAAGCATCTCGTCTAGGACCCACCTCCAGTAGGGGATCCCATGCTAGCCAGTGTGTGTGAAGGACACACCCCCTCTGTATCGTGCCACCAGGGCATCCTCTGCCCCCATCAGAACTGGAACGACCTATGGACGTAGAACAAAAATGTGCTCCCACGCCCAAACATGAAGAAGTGTCACTCCAGCCCCCAGCACTCTGTCATCCATATAAACATACTCATGTAAATCCCTGTAGAGTGAGGCTAGAAGGACAGGCCCCCATGTGAAGCGAACTGGCCTGTCTCGGACCATCCGCTCCCAGCAATAACCCTAGTCAGGACTGAAGTATCACCCTTGTCTGTCTAGGGCAACCAAACCTGAAATAATCATTGCAACTACCCAACGGTAGGGAGGTGCGATGACCTTGTATCTCTCCAGCTCAATTTGTCCCTCGCAGTAGATAATGTCTCATGTGGCGAGGACTCGAGTGCAACAATCGTGTTCCTCGTCCATATCATATATCGTTCGTCGCCCGTGAATAGGTAATCGTAGGATGCGCCAAACGTTTTCCAAGGTGATGGTGGCCTCGCCAGTAGGGAGATGAAACAACGATGTCTCGTTGTGCCACCTCTCGCCCAGCGCTGATAGCATCCCTAGGTGTGTGCGCACAGGCGCTGCGTACGCAATGTGCCATAATCCTGTGACTCCCAGTCGATCCTAGTCTTCATTGCTCAGGTCCTATAGGACACCAACGAAATACCATGACTAGTGCTCCTGAGAGTAGAGCTCCCTCAGCCCGTCCTGCATCAAGGAAAGCCATTGTGTTAAATTTTTTGAAAAATTCTTGGTCGAACGCTCCAAACTCGTCCCCAGCGGTGTAGTTTGTGATGGCGTCGCTACTTGAGTTTCCTCAAACTCCGACGCTGGACCCCTAAATTGAGCCAAATAGAGCCGTCGCGATGCACCTTGCTTTCCAGCGTCGCAGTTTGCATGAAAAGGGTGCCACCGCGACACATTTTTCCCAAACCGGCCCACTGAGCCTAAGCCCGAGCCCAGCGGCGGAGTTTCTAAAACTCCAAACTACACCGCTGCAGCGCAAAATAGCTTGGCGCGACATAGTTTAAATGTCGAAAGACACTATATGGTGCCACTAGAGGTGAGCTCTTCTTTTGAAGCGGTAATTAATGCATTAAATGAAAACACGAAGCTTCAGTAAGGGTCACATACCGATGCCCCGATGCCAGGTGGCCGCTGGTAGGTCTGAACTCGGTCTGAAATGTGTAGAGGAAGCTGTTGTTGCGCCATATCACCAGAGGGTCAGAGCTCAAATCTCAAAGTTTGCTAGCAGAGGTGTATGAAAATGACTTGAAAGTGACCCCTCGAGCCCCTTTTAAGCCTAAAAATTAGGGTTTTTTAACCCTAAATAGCTATTCTGCTAGGGTTTTGGACCCCCAAACCTGTTTTTGTCCGTTTGAGGCTTGTTTTTCATCATTTTATTGCATTTAAACATGTTTTTAGCCTCCCAAACCCCTTTAGCACTTGTCAGGTTCTTTGTCATCTTTTTTCGCGAGATCAACAAAAAATTAAAATTTTCATCCCATCTCTCTCGAGGGGGCATTATAATGGCATGTTTTCTCTCACCATCTAGTAGTGGGGCAAGTTTTAAATATAAAAAAAAAATTGGCTTTGATCGAGATCGGTTATTCTTTGAACCAACACAACAAGTGCATTGCTTCAAAGAGGGCCAAAATGTAGACACATAAAATATACTGATTGACATCATGCATCTGATCCCTAATTCTACTAACATCATTTCTTCCTAAATCATCCCTCTACTCAGTCCCATTTAATCAAATTCCCATTCCATTAAATTTATTAATTTTCATATCCCTTAATTGAGTAAATCATTCTCATTCCACTAAGTCAGCCTCCTTCTGCCACTAAATCAATCCATCTAATCTGCACTATCCCTATTTAATTAAATAATCAATTTATTTGATTAAATCTCTAAGGTCGATCTATTAAATTAAATAAATTAAAACCTTATTTGATTTAATCTAACATCATTCATTTTAATTAAATAAATCAAAATCTTTATTTAATTAGCCTCTTGTCACATTCCTCTCTTATTTGATTTAAATAAATCCATAAATCTAAGTCAAATAGGTCACATCATCTAATCCCCTGTTAAATTAATTAACCCTTGATTAATTTAACCTCATCTCATATAACATCCTCTAGATAGTGCAAGTTGCACATGAAAATAGATTTAATTCATTTATTAAATCTCTATTTTCCTCACATGGCATCTTTTGGAATATTCTCTCAATTTGAATTTAAAAATTCTAAGTCAACATGTACATCCAACAAGGCAATAAATTCATCTTACATGTCCTTTACCTTGAGCCAAGTGGCATTTATTGCATTTTCCCTTCCCTCTTACATGTCATTTCAACAAATTTGAATTTCAAATATTAGCAATTATTGGCACAAACCCCAAATCTTGCACATACATCATCCACTCATAGCTTGACTAGTGGCATCATATCATTGGATGAATGTTAGTCCCACATTGCTCAAATTTGGACTCTCATCCATTTTGAAATCCTATAAATAAAATGCTCATATCCTCATTTCATCATCCACAATCCAAGCAAAGTTACCATGCTAAAATATTTAGCCATTTCCATCCATCATTGAATTCTTAGCTAGGCTTTTTGCAGATTTGGCTTGGAGTTCTCATCTTTCATCAAAGTGGATCAATATCATCTTCAACATATCAAGATTTCATCGTAGGAATTGGGAAAAGGCTAATTTTCACATCAAATTGGCACCAATTCCCCCATGGGATCATGATTTTGCACATCTAATTAGGATTTAATCTTTGCTTTATCTATTTCATTGTGTTCTTTGTTATTTTCATTCCTAGTTTGAAGTTGTAAATGGATTTCATGGGGAATCCTTTTTTAGACTTGCAATATCTAATTTGAGGTGTTTATTCTCTTTGTTTTGCAGGTACCTAGGTTGGGGTTCGCACAGATGGAAAAGGATTTCCTCTCCCAATCCAGGAGCTCTAATGCTTGACCATTTGAAGGTTTGGGTAGTATGTCTTCATCGCTGCCAACCTCTGAGATGCATTCGTCTTCAGTTTCACTATACCTTTGTGGCATAATTCTAAGTGGGAAGAAATCAGTGACACTGGCCTGTAATGGGATTGATGTATGACGAGCGGTCTACCTCTGAAAGTCCTCCATAAATCCTATCATCCATAATGTATAAATTCTCTACAAGAGGGAAGCATTCTCGATGATTGATGGAAAATTGTCTCATTCGATCCACTTCATTGTCTTGATGTGCGGGACTGTGTTGTTCTTCTTCTGCCGCTATCCTAACACCTTCTTGAGGGCTTCCTTTAGCCAAGTTATCACTTGGTTCAGGTTCTTGGACCTTTGCTTCGATCCCGATAGCAACTGCAGGGGGTGGTGCAATTGGTTGCTCTACTTTCTCTTTAACTTGCTTGATGGCCTCTTGGCATAGCTTGCATGTAAACTATGAATGTGCCAAATCATGAGCCTGCACCAATTCGGTAGCAACAACACATCCAAATCCACTTGGCCTCTCAGCTCAGACCAATCCCTTGTGATTCTTGACACAAGCTCGTTATATATTTCCACTATCAGATTCTCATCAGCACTTAGGAAAGAATTTTGATGGTAGACAACTGTGACCTGTGGTTATTCCCACTCCTCTAAATCTTCTTCTTTAGCTATTTGATTCCTCTCATCCATTAAGAAGGGGTCTTTGAATCCCATTTCACTAGAGCTTTCACCATTTTTTTTCAATGCCCCAAAGCTCTCAACTTTATCCTTTTGACTTTCAACATCTGTGTTGGCTTCCCTAGCATGTCTTGTTGTAGATACTTCTGACTTGTCTTGTATGTATAGCATTTTAACTACCACCTGCTCTACTTCCTCAGTAGAGGATTGATCTTCGCCTATGGAGAAAAGATCCTTTAATCCTCTTCCAACTAAACTTTCATGAAGGCTCCTTGCTGTCCCAAGGAAATCAACTCCTTCCTCTTGGTTTTCAGCCTTAGTGTATGTTGTCCCATCACTTGCTTCTATATAATTTCTTGGCCCAATATCATTACATTTTCCTCTCATCATCATGTTGTCCTCTAAAGGTTGACTGCTCTCCTACCTCAATGGATGAATCCTTTTCATAGGGAGTTGGTTGCTCTATCTTGTTCAAACAACTCTTGACTTGAGTGATGATGTCTACACAAGATGGTCAAGTAAATTCAAAATGTGGTGTGTTATGGACCCTGCACCACCCAACCATCAATACCTCACCTAGTCTTAGCCCATCCTTGTTGCTCAAGTGTTCTTGGATCAACTCTGTGAAGGCCTTGGCTACCATGTTAACCAATTCTTCTTCTTGGGTTTGGTGGAGCTTAGGGTTGGTATATTTCCCAAAAGGGAATTTCTCCTTGCAAAACCCTTTCAATTCTACCCAAGAATGTCAAACATTCCAATTTTTTGTGTCTACGAGTGCCATGGATTTTGCATTTGTCTACTAATGCAAAGTGCTACAATGGCCTCCTTAATCTCCTATTTAAATCTTCTTGCAGCTGAGTTATGTTAATTTTAAGTTGTTGCTCCATTTCAACTTAGATACTGCCTTGTCTTCAAATTTTTTGATTTTAAATTTCCAGCATATGATGAGATCTTCTCTATCTTATATTTTTACTCAAAAGTACTTTTCAACTTCCAACTTTTAGCTTTGCAGCCTTGAGCTCAGCCATTCCCTCCTTCTAGCACTAGTTCTATTGATGGGTGTTTTCACACCTTCTCAACACAAGCAACACACAAGTATGCTACCTCTCTTGAAAGGTAGAAATATACAAACAAGTTTTAGATAACTACCCCAAGGTCTCTCGGGTGTCAGGTCATGACAATTCTTAGAATAGTTCAATTGGTTGATGTGATTTGTTGGTAATCACAGGGTGGCTTTTATGGTTTACAAAGCATGGGAAGTTGGTTTTGCAAAATGGAGTTTCAAAATGTTGAAAATGAATGAACAGTGGTTGCTCATTCAAAACAACAAGCTGAAACTCACCTCCATCACCAAGTTTGACATTGTGATGGTGCTTGGAATCCTACTCTAACAGGGAGTAAAAGAAATAGCAAAAGAGGAAAGGGTAAGAGAAGTTATTCTAAATCTAAGCTATGAATGAACAATAACAATGGAGGATGCTACAGTAGACAAACTCCAATAAACTAAGTTTTGCTTGACCAAGAGAAACTTATAGCTACACAAAACTAGTGTAATCTCCTAGGGTCTACAGATTTTCAAATTGTGCATCCACTTCATGAACATACAATTGAACTAAGTTGCAACAATGAATTAAACAAGCCTAGGCTAACTTTACACAACAGTTTTTCATCAACAAGTGCCAAAAGTATTGGCTAGAAGTCCATCAAATACTATAACAACAACCACCATTAAATCCATTCAAGAAACTAACAACTAAATCTAACATGAAAGTTGAATCATGCATGCATAATGAACAAACTCAAAAGAAACACCCAAATTCATGCAATGCATTTTTATATTGCTGCAAAATGCCTTTTACACCAATTCGCCAACACCTTACAAATGAGGAGCAAGCCTCTATTTATAGTTTTCCAAAAGGAGAATAAATGGCCAGGATTGATTTACATTGTGTGGCCAATATTCATTACAAGTTAGGGTTTTACCTACCCCCAATATTTCACAATTTAAAATATGCTATTTTGTCATCTTCCCTATTCTGTCTTGTAGCCTATTTTGTCTTCTAGTGACCTTGGCATTGTAGCAATTTTGTCTTTTAGTGGCTGCCCTTTGTCTGATACATTTGCAACATCTTTCCAGCCAATTAGGTGTATTCTTTTGTAGATCTTGTTATTGATTTGTGTCATCGAGAAGCAAATATGCTACTCTTGATTCTGGTGGACAACTTTCGATAGTCATCATCATTTGGTGGAAAATAAAACAACTCCCTCCCACACTTTGTTTGAAAGCATTTCTCAACTTGGTATTGCCTGACATAAATTCTTAAGCGAGCTTATTCAATTAGGTAGAACTCCCCTTGATGTCAATATTTAGATAAGCGGCTCATGTGGTGCTCACAATCACCCTCCAAGCACAACAAAATCTATGTCTTTAGCATAGTTCCATGAATCTTGCACATAAGAGGTGCAGTAAGTGCTTTCATATGTAAATCAAGGCAAATGTTAGTCAAATTCTACAAACTCATTGTTAGATCCATCCATGCATCATTAAAAGATCATAATATTCATCATTGTTCCACATTTGGAGCTCATTTGGACCATAAACAAAAATACGGGTTTAGGGGTGCAGGTTTCCCCTACGTTGGAAGCCATTCGAAGTAGCTAGTTGCAGGACGACACTAAGGCTACGGGGATCCACAGGTAGTTGCCCACATCAAAAAGTTTTGCATGGTGAACTTGGCGATCAAATTCCATGTGAGTCACTTTGGCATGTGCAAAAATCAATTGTAAGGCACTTGAAGTTACCAGGTTAAGCTTGATGCATTTGCAGGTCTGAGACATGCAGGTGTAGGAAGGTTGAAGGATGCTTAGATTCTCTATCGTCAAGCAATGGACTTTAGATCATGGCGACTAACAGGCAGAAGTTCACACTGCATGACCCGCGAGTGCCTTAGATGTTAAGGTCTATGTGCAAAAGTTTGACCAATTTAGGAGATGTGGGAGGGAGCTATTGGGCCACCATTGTATGTTTGATGTGAGGAATGGCGTTGGAGGGATGACAGTCTGCTTAGGTGGACCCGCAACAAGCTCGAGGACTTGGCGTGTGTGCCAAAAGATTTCAAATTTGGGCAAGGGAAAAGCCCCTTGTGAAACTCGCTATGTGGAAGGATGAGGGTGTAAGGATGTTAGGGAACGATAATGGGGAAACAACCACTCGCATGCGGTCGCCCGCATGAATTGGTCCACATAACGTTTTGACTTAGTCGCTTCAGGAAAACCAGCGATGACGATGAAAGGGAAAATCTCCTAAGGAATGATTAAGCAAGGGCAAAAATGGGTTGTGAGACACTTGAAGTCGTTAGATGAAGCTTTGATGATCTTGCAGGTTTGAAGGATGCAGGCGTTGTGAGGTGGAAAGGTGTTAAAGTTTGATCATTAAGTGATGACATTCAGGAGACAACAACCTGCATGCGGAGTTCCACAAAGCCACGAGTCTTAGCAATTTCAAGTTTTTCCAAATTAAGCACATGGAAGATGCATTAGAAGGGTGCCTAGACCTATTCCTCAATGATTTGGCCCTTTTCAAAAAATGCAAAAATCTGGAATGCGGAAGCCAGAGGGTTTGTTGCCTTAAAAATGACATTGAGAACATGGAAACTCGTTGACGATGATCCACAAATAAATTCCTACAGATGACGATAGAGGGACGATGACTCACAAAGAAATTATCGTAGATGGTGACTCACAAAGAAATTCCTGAAGACGGTGGTAGAGGGATGACGACTGGCAATGAAATTATCACAAACAACAACGAAAGGATGACGACCCACAATGAAATCCCTGTAGACGATGATAGAAGGATGAAGACTTGCAATGAAATTCTCGTGGATGGTGATGGAGGGACTGCGACCCACAATGAAATTCTCGCGGACGACAATGGAGGGACGACGACCTGTAATGAAATTCCCATGAACAAAAACAAATGAACAACCTGCAAAGAAATTCCTATGGACGATGACTTGTAAAGAAATTCCCGTGGACGACGACGAAGGGATGATGACCCACAATGAAATTCCTGCAACTTTACAAAACTTAGTAAATTTAAGATTTTTCAATTTTAGCATGTGGGAAAAGGGGGTAGAAATAGTGCCAAGATATATTTCCTTAAGATTTGACTCATTTTGAAAAATGCAAAAATTTGGAATGCGAAAGCCAGAGGGTCTGCCACCCTTTACAATGACATTGCTCAAACAGACTTCTGTGAGTGGACTTTCCGCAATGCCTAAACACATGGAAAATTTGATGCAAACCCCTTTAGGTATGTGAATACATTCATTTTATGGGCTGTAGATGATGAAAACTTGAAGTTAGTACCCTTTTTGGAAATGTGAAGATTTGGAAGGGGGAAGCTGGAGGGTCCATCACCCTAAAAATGACAATCTGCACATGAAAACCCACACACGACTACCTGCACAAGGAATCTTGCGGACGGCGATGGAGGGACGACAACTTGCAAAGAAATTCCCACATACAGTGATGGAGGGATGATGACCCACAAAAAAATTCCCATGGATGGCGAAGGAGGGATGCTGACTTGCAATGAAATTCTTGCGGACAACGATAGAGGGATGGTGACCCATAATGAAATTCCTGTCGACAGCGACGGAGGGACGACAACCCACAAAGAAATTTTTGTGGATGGCTATGGAGGGATGGTGGCCTGCAAAGAAATTCCCACAGACAATGATGGAGGGACGACAACCCATAATGAAATTCCCACAGATGGTGACAGAGGGACAACGACCCGCAAATAAATTCTCACAACTTCCTAAAACTCAACGAAACCTTGGCAGTTCACTTAGGCATCACAAAAACATCCCAAATTCATAGGTAACTTGTCCCCAAAGTCAAAAAAATGAAGGAAAAAGTGAAGCAAGCGAGCAGGGGCCAAGTCAGCAAGAGCAAGGCAAAAGCAAAAAAAGGGGGTCCCTGCCTTCGGCGGGGTGTGTGCAAAATATGTACAAAAGATATGTTGGGAAGGAGAGATATTGATAGACAAACAAATTGGTGTAATGAATATTAAGGTGAAATGTACACAAGTCAAGCAATGAATTTCATAAGTAGCATGAGAGAACATGGGTGTCTCCTACATGATGAGATACCACAGTGTAAGAACTACACAACCCTCAGTGAGAAACATAAAAGGCGCTCAACATAACGATGACACACTACCATAATAATCAAAATGCATTTCCCTTGTTGATGATAATTCAAGGAACAACATGGACAGTAAAGTCATATCTAACTGGTGCTATAAGTCAAGCTCTTGAAAATGTAGTGAACCCAGGTCGTTCGCCTCTTCTATTACTTGCATCGACTAGAGTTGCAACATTCAACATAGGAGCATCCACAGTTCATTCAAAACTACGAATCCCGATAAGATATTTTTGCTCAATTAGAAGGAGCAAGACTCACAAGTTTTCAAGAAGAAATTGCACACATCAAGTACATTTTGATTGATGAAATGAGCTTCATTGGTCAAAACTTGCTAGAGAACATATATTCTCGATTCCAACAAGCATTCCCACATAATGCTAATGTTAACTTTGCAGGTATATATCTTTGTGAATAACAAAAATATTTATTTTATATTGTAATACATAAATTCATATAGATGAAAAATTTATAACTATAAAGTTATATAGTATTGAAAATAATTGTTATCAATTTTCTTTTAGGCATATCTATCATTTTTGTTGGAGATTTGGGTCAATTGCCTCCTGTCAATGATAGACCAGCATATGATAGTAACATACGAGCTAAGTTACTATGGGAAGAATTCAAAACTATGGTAACTTTAGATAAAATATTTAGACAAGATGGAGAAAACATCCACCAACAAAGATTTCTTCAACTTTTGACAAATTTTAGAGATGCAAACCCCACAATTGATGATTGGAAATTGCTTATGACAAGAACAACTATTACCATAGATGCAACAAGTAATGAGGAGTTTGACAATGGTGTTCATTTATTCTCCACAAATGATAATGTTCATAACTGTAACAAAAAAATGCTATACTCATTGAAGCATCTTTTTGCACATAGTGTTGCAACAAAATCATGAAGTATTAATGCAACATAAGGATGTTCAAATGACGAGCTTGATCTGGAATTATTGATCTATAAAGATGCTAGGGTAATGTTGACCTCAAATATTTGGATACAAGTAGGTCTTGTAAATGGAGCTTTAGGATATATTTGAAATATTGTATACAAACCTGGAAGTGGTCCACCAGAACCACCAACATATGTAATGGTTGAGTTTGACAGCTATTCAGGAATACCATTTGATGATCTTAATCCAAATACAATTCCAATTATAGCAATACAAAGGGGGAGGAAAATCCAAATGCCATTAAGATTGGCCTGGGCATTGAAAATTCATAAATCACAGGGTTTGACTCTTTCAAAAGCTACCATTGATATTGGACCAAGAGAAAGAACAAGATTGACATTTGTTGCCATATCTCGCGTAAAGTCTCTAGATGGCCTAAGAATTATGCCACCATTCACATATGACCGATATGAGAAAATGAAAAAGGGAAGTCAACTTGCAAAGAGAAAGGTTGAAGATAATAGACTAAAATTTTTAGAAAATAATTGATGTAACATGTTTTCTTCAATTTTGTTTCAATGAATATCAAATTTTCAAATGCAATATATTTGTATGATTTTTAGGGTTATGGTACTTCAATTCTTGTGTGTTTAATGTATTTAAAATTGGGAAAATAAATCTCTTATGTAACATAAATATGGTACTTTTGAAGTGTTTTTAATAAACATGGTTTAACTATTATATAAATATGGTTAAACCATTATTAATTTTGTGAAGCAAGTTTAATGGATTCAATTTTGTAAAAGGCATAGGGTTTTTTTCACTGTTAATTAAAGAAGCTCGATGATGATGAATTACTTTATATTGCTACCATTGAACATTCACCTTCATGCTTATAAAAGAACAAATAACTTCATCATATTCAATAATTTTATGAAATTATTTTAAATCAATCAAATTGAAAACACATTATGAATAGTTTTATTCTTATCATTCCTAGATACTAACCTTAATTTTATTGAATTCCACTTTGAACACTAGATAATTGATACTATGGATGTTTCAAAAAATGAATCAGAAATCATTGTTTCAAGCTCACATGGCTTTGTAAACTCAAACAATGTTGCTGAAACCATTATGGAAAAATGTGAAAGAGTTGTTTTGGAGCATTGTAGCAAAATTCTCGAACAAATTGAAAACACCAGCTTAATGATCAAAGATGCTGATGAACTAGAAATATTGCAAATGGAAGATGTTGCAAAAAAGTTAAAGAGGTGTATACAAAAGTAGTTGCATTTCCAATGTTTCTTAAAGAAGTATATTGTGATTAGTTTGAAAATAAAGGGCATAATACAGTTCTCATCGGTGAAGAATTTGTCATGTATTTACACCATTACAATGAAGTTTTATTTCTATAGTCTACATCTTATTTTACCTTCAACAGATCTTATTTATTTGGATATACTTTCAAAATGGTTATATGACTTATGGATATTACTTATTTTCAATTACATAATATATGTTGTGTTTATGGTTATTGTTAACTAAATGCTTATGTATATGTCTAGTTATATTTTTTAGCATATACATGGTTTTAAAAAATGTGTCATATATCTTCTCAAAATATGATTTTCTATATATAGTAAAAACATCAAAGCTAATAATTATTTTTGATGCAGGTAAGCAATATGTCAAATAATGCCAATATTAATGTTAACCCCAAACTTAACCCTAATTCTATCTCTAACCCTAACCTTGACTTTAACCACATATTTCATCTTAATTCTATGTCTAAATGTAACTGTAACCCTAAGTTTAATCCTAAACATTATCCTAAACTTAACCCTAATCTTGACACTAATAATAACTCCAACCCTAATACCAATTTTATCTCTAAACCTAAACCTAACCCTATTCCAAATAATAAAATTAATCCTAACCTTAACCCTTATTTTTTGTCTAATCCTAATGCTAATCCTAATAATAATAGTAACTCTAACCCTAACCCTAACCTTAACCCTAACCCTAACTCTAACCCTAACCCTAGCAATAATAATTATGTCATCCATGTCCGGTTGTGAATGCTACTAGCATATGTCTATTATTTATTAATAATATATATAGAAATGTCGAGAGATATCCTTCTGGTAGCATCTATTGCACTTTTATTTTTGAATTTTTTAAAAATAGATGCCTTGAGAAGGATATCTCTCGGTGTTTCTATATATATTATTAATAAATAATATATATATGCTAGTATAATAACATCCATATAATAAAAAATATATAATACTATAATAAAAATATAATAATAACACAATAATAAAAATAATATAATAGCATTCATATAATATAATATAGTAACACTAACATAATAATAATAAAAGAATTATAATACAATACAATACTTTAACAGTTATTAATATAATAATAAGAATAATACAACAATAATAAATTAATAATATAATAATAATATAAATAATATAATATAATATTAATAATAATATAATATAATATTAATAATAATATAATATTAATAGAAATAATATAATATGAAATATAATAATGTAATATAGTAAAAATAATATTGTAATATAAAGTCAAAAGTGTAGACAACCGTCTTTTTTATTTACTAATGCTCATAACATTCAACTAATTAATGTATGAACATAGTTAGAATCTCATATTTGAAATGCAAGTAATATTTGGAACCAATTTATTCTTACCAACTAGAGTAATGGATCAAGATGCAACACCATTTATAGTAATAGAGGAAGTAGAGACAAAGGGAACAAAGGCATAACCTTGATAGAGGAAGTAGAGACACTAGCAAAAGGAATAAAGGCATAACCTTGATAAAGGAAGTAGAGACAAAGGGAACAAAGACATAACCTCGTCTAGTATACCTTTTTGTTCAATAGCCCTTTATAGTGCCCCACTAGGTTTATAGCCACTAGTCGAGTGTTATGTCAAAGATAGTAGCAACTTAAATAACAATTTAGAAAATGGTTAATGGTTCAATGTTTGACCATAGTTCGATCAAACTAGTGTTGTTCTCAAATTGTCTATAGATCAAAGAACAAAACTGTCTTGTTAGTCTTTGGAAAACTTCGAAGCAATGCCGCCTTGTTTTGTTACGCTGCCATTACCTCCAAAATTACCAAAAATCTATTTTATTTATTACACATTTTATTATAAAATTAATTTTTTTATATTTAAACAACAAATATTAATTCTAAATAATTCTTCTTTCAACTATTCTTTCACGATCATTACACCCACTTTAGATTACACCTTTTAAATAATTATCTAGAATTGATATATTAATTTCCCATATCTTTACAAATGTTGATAAAAATTTAATTTACTAGATGCATACATGCATAAGTAAATTTTAATTTTAATTTAATTTAGTACATACAAATTTCACCACCGCCATCGGATACCGTAGATTGTTAAAAAAAAAAAAAAACAACCCTAAAAATGATAATTAAATTTCTTGCTAGAAACCCTAAATAAACCATCTTTACAGTCGCCGATGTTATAAGGTTTCCTGTTTCTTGAAACGAAAATCACAACTCTTTATGATTTCTGAATCGTGCAAGTTACCATAAACTATTCTCATCGAGCGGCCTTCATTTTGTTCATTGTGGCTGGTACGTAACAGGAAAAATGTTTTGTTTATTAGATTATCCTGTCGCTGGGTGATTTCTGGTTGTAAGTAGAAACTTCTCTATAATCTTTTCTCAATAGCAATCTGCAAATTTTTGTATTAAAAGACCTTGAAATTTGCTTTGTTAATGGGTGGAGATTGGTTCGTTTGCGGTGATGAAGACCTTAACTTTTATGTCTGGACTTCTGAGATAAGTCAATGAATGTATCTATATCTTCTGAGCATTCAATCCAATCGAGGGTTTTGTTTCTTGCTTAGTATTAATAGTTTTCAGATTCTGTAGTTATAGCATAGCAGATCCATTGTTTTGAATGGCATCATTTATCTACTCTTTTGCATCGCATGCAGTTATGCCTCTTGGGCGGATCTGACGTTCATTGCATTAGGGTTAAATGTGGTGCCCAGAATGACAAGGGTAGGCTTACCAGCACATAGCAAGTTGTATTGCCACTGTGCCAAATGGTTCTACCCACACTTTTCTTGTATTTGGCTTTATCTAGTGGGGTTCTTGATAAATGGGTGATTAGGGTTTCTTGCATCTTTGGTTTTTATTTTTTGTTTTTGTGTATATCTTCTTAAGGGAAAGATGAAATGGTCTTTGCGATGAAGAAAGCAGACGGGCGGACAGAACTGATGCCGTGTTGATTGTCTGGTGGCCCATTTAGGGTTCCTGAAAGACCTCACTGATCAGCTTATGTTTAATATTTTATCCTTTTTTTAAATGATTATTGATGGCATGTGATGTTGAAAAATCTTATTCTACACACTGAAATTCTGGTGTGGACAACTGATCACCTCTGACAAACTGATGCCAATCTCAAATTTGTATGTCTTTCTTAGTACATATGCTATCAAGTGCTTTAGAGGGCGAACTAGTTATATTAGGAGTTTGTTGCCTGCTAATGCTGTTTATCATGCTTTTATCGCTTCGGAACTGTAATTCGAAGGCTACCTACTTGAAATCATAATTTTTTTCACTTCTTTAAACGCATCTTAAATACCTTGCTGAAAGATTTTATTTCTAGATTACAGCGGAACAAGGTACACAGCCCAGCCTTGTTATGCACAGTACAACTCTGTAGTAATTCAACTATCACAGAAGAGAGGCTTACCTTTTTTCGAAAGTCATTGTCCAATGTAAAGCGTGACATCGTATTTAGTATTAACACAATACATAATAATATACCCAACTGCTTCAGATAGAACATTCATTACAATTGTACAGTGTATAATCTAAGTCAAGCAAATTACAGGACTGTGCAAGATATAATGTTGAGTTACATGGTTTTCTTTTTGTTTTCCCCGTGCTGTTTTCTTAGACATCAGACTTTGTGTTATCATGAGAAGGAAAAGAAAGGCTTTTAATGAATATCATAGTTGTAAAATGTATTATAATGCCATGTTTTATCACGGGAATGAGATGAAAACTGTTATATACAGCAGAACCTTGTGGTATGTCATAAACAGAATACGGTGATAAGTTGCGTAAATTGTATGCCTTTCAATGTGTAATGGGGAAAATTGCATACCGATGTCCTTTTCCATAATGTTCTGTGCCACAGCAACTAGGTTGTCTGTGATAGTGATTAAGGGTAAGGTCTCATGGAGGGGGTTTCCTTAAAAATTTTAGGGTATGTTGTTTAGTGTAAGGGGAGGTTTTCCACAAATGATCCCCTGTCTAGCATGTATCTATGATCTAGCTTGTTTGCAAGTGGATAAAAGAATGATTGAGAATTGGAGGTGATCGAGACTTTGTAGAGGCAATCAAATTCTATTCAGATCACAACCGCAAGTGAATCAGGAAGGTACATAGGTTTTGACTTCTGGACAGAGATTAGTTTTAGAGTCGAGTACGACATCGTACATGTAATTTATTAATTGTTTTTGAACACTAACTTTCTATTTAGGATAAATTAGAGTCAATAAGAGTAAAGCAAAAATGCCACCATAGGTGAAAGATGCAATCAAAAGCAATTATTGAAAGTTTAAAAAGATAGTCGTTGGAAAATTGGGTGCTAGTTTAAAGTAGCATAAAGAAGCAAAATAAATACTAAAATGTTACTAGGTTGATGGAAAATTAGATGGGCTATAGATTCATGCGAGGCAATAAAATCAATAATTATAGAATGGTGGGTGTTTCACTAAATGAGTCCTTGGCCATTTTGTATTATAGGTTTTATGTGATGTTTCACTTGGCTCTTTAAAGTAAGCATAAAGAACCAACATATACCTAAATACTAAAATATAGATAAGACTTGGTTCAATTTGAAATAGTCCAACCTCGTACATGGACAAAAAGTCATCTTTATTGTAAAAATTGATACAAAGCCAATATAAACCCAAATACTAAAATGTAGATGAGACTTGATCCAATTTGAAACAGCTCAACGACCAACTCTTACATGGACAAAAAGCCAACCTTTTTGTAAAAATTGATACAAAGGCAATCTCATAAAAATTGATACAATCATTTCTTGCCCTTTGATACAAGGTAATTGAAGTTTATTTCAATTGGAAAACCATAATTTTGTGAAATTCAGCAGAATCTCCTTATGGAAGACTCCTACTTAATTAATACAAGCCTTCCATTGATTTTGTAGGAAGAATTCATTTTTTGAAATCAAACACTAAGAAGCCTTACTTTGAACATTGTAATCAGGATAATCTCCTTATGGAAGACTCATAAGGAGAAGACTCGTACTCAATTAATACAAACCTTCCATTGATTTTGTAGGAAGAATTCACTTTTTGGAAGCCAACACTAGAAAGCCTTTGTGCATTATAACCTTTTTTGTGCCACTATATTAGTTAGGCATTAACACTAATTGGCCCAAAAATGTAATTTATCAATTCCAAGTAATTGCCTTTATTTTTTATTTGAATTTGCCCTACACGAATATGAGTCATACTCATGGGACAAAAGAAGTTCAATACAAAAGGATTGAAAGGCCCTTAGAAAGCCCATAGGGGAATAGAGGAGTTGTCAATGCGTAGGGAATTATTGAGTAAACCAATTAAATGTGCATTTAAAAAAAGCTCTACGCTAAAAAGAACAAATGGAGGGTATTGAGAATAGCCTACTTAAAAACACTTGGAATGCTATGACATCAATTTATAATATTATTAAGGGAACTTTTGTTTTCTAGACAAATGTAACATGACCATGTTTATTGTTGACTTATATACAAGAGCAATTTTTATTGTTTAGTATGAAATTATTTGAGATTTTTGATAACCTTGAAACGTTACTAGGTTAATGGAAAATTGGACAGGCTATAGATGCATGATAGGCAACAAAATCAATGTTTAT
Organism: Sequoia sempervirens; assembly: GCA_007258455.2. Taxonomy (NCBI): domain Eukaryota; kingdom Viridiplantae; phylum Streptophyta; class Pinopsida; order Cupressales; family Cupressaceae; genus Sequoia; species Sequoia sempervirens. The sequence continues at coordinate 233,423 of VDFB02049743.1, forward strand.
AGAATGGTGGGTGTGTCACTAGATGAGTCCTTGGCCACTTTGTATTGTTTTATTTTGGTATTTAGGTTTTATGTTATGTTTCAAGGAGAAGACTTAAAAAGGAAGTAATATGTCCCCTTTGGGAATACTCCAATCACAATTCCAACCAAAATAAGAAAGGCAATATATTTAAGAATAATGAAATTACCAATTAACTTGTCCTTTATTAAGTCTTCACACAATAGTCACTAGAAATTGACATTAAATCATAAGCCATGATATATATAGCAAACTTCCACGCTCTCGCAATACAAGGGCGACCAACCTTGACATTGGTTTGCAAGCATTGAATTCCTAATAAGATTATTATGGGAATTCACATTGGAAAGGCTAAAGCCTTAATTAGATTTTGTGTGACTAATGTACATGGATATCATGATGTTTGCTAATGATTTTATATCTTATTAGAAATTCGATGCTTGCAAACCAATCTCATGGTTAGTCACCCATGTATTGCAAGAGTGTGGAAGGTGGGTTGTCCTTCCACCCTTCAATCCACCTAAGAGGTCAGTCATCTTCCTTGATCAAGCTCAAGGGCATGGAAGGTTGTCTTCCATTCCATCTCGGGGTGATGTACTTTGTAAGAGCATGAAGGTTGGTCTTCCTTCACCTCTTGTGAATCTAGAAGGTTGATTGGCCTCCTTATTTGTAATTCATTTTTTAAAATTTAAAGTAGATTATTATATGAATCTATTATCACATATTCACAAGTACAAGAAGCATCATGATTACTTAAATGATCAATAATTTTTGCAAGTATCGCTATTGCATGATCATATATATAATTATTTCTAATTATATTTAATTTACTTCCCAATAATATTCTTGCTAATAGTATTTATTCCAATAGATCTCTTATTCAAATTTCTAATTCTCTATATTTTTCGAGTTGCCTCCTTGATATATCCTCATATCTTCATGAATGGATGCACCCGTTGGAATAGACTTCTTTCCAAAGGTTTTTTGTTCCAACTTAATGTTACTTAATTTTTTTCCCAATCTTTGCCTCAAAACATTATTAATTTTTAATTATTGAGTTCCTTATGGAATCACTATTTTATCTTCCTTATTTAATTTTTATTGAATCCCCTCCCTAATCCAAGTGTTGCCTTTAGTTAATTAAAGTAAGTGTTGCTTTATAGAAATATAGAACTGTTGCATTACTTCCATTTTAAGTCTCCTTGGTCAACGATTATTTATAATCTCTATGCAAGATGTGATCAGAGGTTTTGTGGTTTATGGTAGGGGCATGCCAGTTTGCCCATCACAATATTGCTTATCCTCAAGTAATAGGAATTGAAAACTCTACAACAAGTGATGATTGTCTTGGTTATGTCCAATCTTGTACCATAAATATGTCCTTGTAGAGTTGGTGCTAATATAGTTCTTTTAATATCATAAGGTTGATAACATCGTCTAATGTGTGAGGACAATTTATTGTCTTGTACTTGCCTAATAACTCTCAGTGACAAAATCGAGGGTAGACAAGATTTGTATTTCAAGGCAATTTTTTTCTCATTTCATTACCACAAGGATTCAAAGCAATGAATACAAACTCTTGATTTACCTTTGTTGCAATCTAGAATTATGGAAAAATGTTGGATCCTTCCATCATGATGGATTATGGGAGTGTTGTAAATATCAAGATCCCCATCCTTTGTGCAAAGCCAATTTTACATTTGAGTAAAAAGATCTAGGTGTCCTTTACTACAAGTTGTTCCCTCTTTTCCTACACAATCAAATAGGGACAAGTACAATTTCCCTTAAATAAAGTATATCTTCATTTCAAAGAATCATTCAAAGTTTGAGGCAAGTTTGATTCTAATGAGGATGTGATATAAAATAACTTATAGGGTGTTTTTTAATGCTTAACCTAGTCAATTCACCTTGTCATAGTTTCTAACCTTCTAGGTATATATTTCCTATTTTATACTCAAGTACAAAATTATTGGATTGATCAAGTCCAATAAAATGAAAGATGTACAAAGTCTTAGAATTCATAGCAAACAATTATCGCTCACAAACATTTCATAGGACTTAAATTCATAGGTTTACACTAACATTCAATTCTTATCCAACTTCCAAATCAATTGGAGGTAGTCACTCCTCTTGTAAACATTTGTCATATCCCCATGTTTGACACTAAGATGATTTTCATATCTTAGGAGGGTATTGTTTTCCTTGATTCGTTTAAACAAATATCATTTTTTTCTAGAGTTAAGAGGTGAAAATGATCTTTGGATTTGTGGGTTATGGGCCCACATTGTAACTAAAATAGACTTACATAATAAATTTGGGTGCACCTTGACTCGTATCAAATTTATCTTAGATACCTAATATTGATGTCCTTGATATTTCATTATGGATGTAGAGCTACTCTAATCAAGGAAAATGACTCAGGAGAAGAAGAGCCTTGGATGAATTGATCTCAAAATATTTTCTATATCACTAGTTCAAAGTTTAATAGATCAATGTTACAAGGTTGATCCATGCATCACTATTGTTTTTGTGAGTGTGGGTTGGATCATATGTATTATGGAATTGATTGTGCATCATGATCTTACTTTTTATTAGAACAAATGCGCTCCTACCTTAATGAAGTTCGATGAATATATCCCATAATAAATCTCAAAACATAAACTTCAAATTATAGTGTCAATGATTGTTTCCAATTTTTTTCTTAAGATCTTTCTAAGAGTCAAAATTTGTTATTTGTATGGGTAGACATCTAAATTTGACCACTCACATTTGGTCAAATTTATCACTCTTCATCTAAATATCTTCTTATTTGCATTAATTAAGTAATGTTACTATTATTTAATTAATACCTCTAAAACCCTCTAAATCCTTAAGGTATTTAACTAAATAATTAAATACTTTTATTACTTATCCTACCTTACTCCTTATATATCATAATAATTTACCTCCTCAAGTGTCGCATCCTCCATCACTCTCACTTAATCATAATCCACCTCCTAATCCCATCATTAGGGATGTGCAATCATTAGGGGTGTGCACATGTTTAATCCATGATTAGGATGTGTCACATCCTCCAACTTTTGCAAGTTGGCTCTTAATTTTTATTAGCCACCTAACTGTCCTCTAATCATTGATTAATTAGTCTAATCACCCCTTTAGTCAACTCTCCCTATCTCCCAATGAATTTTTAATTTTTTTTTATCTTCCCAATGTCCTTTTGAAGAATTTTTAATTCCCTTCTTATCTCCCAAAGAATATTAAATTCCTTTTATCATCCTCATGCACATTAAAAATTAATTTTTAATTCCTTTAGTCAACTTTTTGATCTAAGCCCTTGATCTTTTGTCCTCCTTTAATCTCCACCATTCATTTCATCTCCCTTGGCTACATGACTAACACTTAGCCCATTTTGCAACCCTAGCCATTCTAACCACAAACTCTCTCATTCTCGAACAACCCTAATCACTCTCAAACATCCATCTTGCATCCATAGCCATTTTCATCCATCCTTGCATCCAAATCAAACTACAAGTCGTTATGTTGCCGAAATCAACCTAGGAGCACACAAATCAACTATCAAACGAAAGCCAACCAACCAATCAATTTGGGCAAGGTAATCTACTTGGTTTGATATTTCCTTTGTTCAAGTTTAACTAGGCCAATCTTGAGGTGTTATTTTGTGTTTTTCTTCCTTTGCATTTCGTCCGTTTTTGCATCGTTTTAGATTAAAAAACATGCTGCACATATTTCTGGCATGCCTGGTGGGACCCACAAATGGGTATGTTCTTTCAAATTTTGCAGGTTCAGGCTACACACAGGTGATTATGCTACTGAAATAGACGAATTTGCAACAATAGGGGCGATTCTGCTATCAAAACAAGTGATCCTACTTTAAACAGAGACGATTTGTAGATTCAACCATTTGTTAAAAAGGGGCAAATCTGCTCCCTGTTATTCAAACAGGCAACCCCACTCTTGGTTTGGGTGAGCCTGATTTCTGCAAACAAGCGAGTCTGCTTCTAGAAGGGGCGAATCTGCTCTCTAGAATATGCGAGTTTGCCTCAAACACAAGCGAATCTGAGGTAAATAGACTTAAATTTCTAGTTTCAGTGCTCGTTTGTTGTCGTTTTCAGATACTGACCCCCTAACTTGTCTGTTTGTGAGTGTGTTTGCTTTTCACTAACGTTTGTATAGGTGTTTCTCGTTCATTCAAGGCTGGAGGTTTAAAACTACTAATGTTTTCTTGCAGAATGAGCGGTCCAAGAGATTTAGCTTAGTTTGTTTGGTGTTTTTACATACTAATTTAGGCACACGTAAATTTCAGTAGGGGGTTAATTTACTTGTGTTTGTAGGTGGATCGTTGATATATCCAATCCCCTTGTGCCATTTGGCAATCTTGAGTGACAAGAAATTGTAGTTCACCCTAGTCCATTTGTGTTACTTAGGAGGTGTTAGTATGTCTAAGCTTTCCTTTTGCGCTTCGTGTGAGCTTGGGGATCAGTCGAAAACGTCTAGTATCTTTTTTAACGGGACCTGGTTGGGGATTTCATCACCCTAAGGGACGATTCCAACCACATGTTATCGACGGGGTATATAAAGGGGGGAGAGCCAAAGCTATACCCCAATCTAGTCACGTTGTGTCGAGTGGAGCGTTGAAGCTAGGGTGATACCTAAATAAGATGTGATGAGTTAGTACGAGTTTCCAGTACCTCGTTGGGGCTCTTGACTCACTCATGATGGGCTGGTGTTCACAGTTGTGTCTGATGTACCGTGCATATATCAAAGACTCCCTAGATCACCTTGTTCAACCTAGATAGAGGACCGTGTTTGCCATACCCTTCTCACTAATTTTAGGATTGTGTTGCTTGAAGTGTCTTCTTTGTGCGAAACCAATGTATTTATTTTCAGTTGAGTCAACCTTGCCTTTTGCTTGTTGCTTGCTATGATTTTGTCCTTTGTCACAGTTAGTTGTTTTTCATCCAGTCCAGTCCAGGTCAGTCATTTGGGCAAATTTTCCTTTGTTAGGAGCGAATTTGCTTCTGTTTGGGGCGAACATGCTATCCATAGGGGCGATCCCGTCTTTTGTTTGAGACGTTTCCTAGTCGTTTTTCATCAAATTCGCTCGTTCTCCACAGAATAGGTGAATCTGCTCCTTGTTTGGGCGATTCTACTATTGTTTTGGGTGAATCTGATCCCTAAAGGGGTGATTTTGCTTGTTGTCTGAGTCATTATGTTAGTCAAACAACCCATCACATTCACTTGTTTCTTCAAAAAATGTGAACTTGCTTCATCTTTGGGAAATTTTGCTTGCTATTTCAATCCCCTGAGTTATCATATTCATCCTTTCCCTAGAAACAGGCGAATTTGCAGCATATTTGGGCGAATTTGTTCTTTGAACAACTAATTTCGTCTTCCGTTCGAGTCTCCGTTCGTCCATTTACCCGTTAGACGAGTCTGTTTAATCGTTTGGTGGAGTCCGTTTGCCCATTTGTCAAGTCCGTTTCCCCTTTAGGACAATCCGTTCGGGGAGTCCATTTTCCCGTTAGGAGAATCCATTTATCCGTTCGGAGAGTTCGTTTCCTTGTTTGTCGATGTCGTTTGATCATTTTTAGATTTAGGTAAGTCTGGGCAGTCCCATTTTTGCTCGAAACCATACTGTTCAGGAAATAAGTGAACTTGCTGGCTGTTTAGGCAAATCTGAAAGCTGTTTAGGTGAGACTGTCACATTTTTAAGCGAACCTGCCCTCTGTTTGGGTGAGCTTGCCTTATGTTTGGGTGAATCTGACTGCTGTTTGGGCGAGCCTGTCATAGTTTCAGGCGAACTTGCCCTCTGTTTGGGTGAATTTGACTGCTGTTTGGGCGAATCTGACTGCTGTTTGGGTGAATCTACCTTCTGTTTAGGTGAACCTATCCCCTGTTTAGGCGAACCTGCATCTTGTTTGGGCGACCCTGCATACTATTTGGGCGACCCTGTCCCCTGTTTGGGCGAACCTGCCCTATGTTTGGGTGAACCTGCCTTCTGTTTGGGCAAACTTGCATCATGTTTAGGAAAACCTGTCCCTTGTTTGGGCGAATTTGCACCCAGTTCAAGCGAACTTGCCCCTTGTTTAGGCAAATTTGCTAGTAGTTTGAGCTAATCTGTCAGTGTTTTGGGCGAATCTGCTCCCTATTTAGGAGAATTTGTCCAAAAGCAGACTTTCATATGTCTTCCCATCATCGTCGTTCTCATCCATCAACACTTCCCAAAAGTCATTATTTCTTTGACCAAATCACATAGGTGCTTCTTAGAACATCATTAGAGTCCATATCCATCATCAAATTATTGAGCCCAATCACCTAGATTTCGTTTCAAGGGTTTTGATTTTAATGCAAAAACTTCCGAAGGCCATAACTTTTGACTCGAGGGTGTCCATTTGGGCTAAAAAATTATGGGTGGTTGGGTTATGAGGTGGCATGTGGATTCCCAATGACCCTATGTCAGTTGGCCCCCATTTTAACACTTTTTGGACTTGAAACTTTCATCTTGACCCTCAAAATCATAATTTAGTGTTTTTTTCTAGTTTTTGAAAAGTCATTTTTATTAATAACTCGAAATTCATGTTTTAGATTTAGGATGTTAGTTGGCAATTCATCCTACCTTAGTTCTTGAATTTTTTTGGGAAAAAACTAGACTCTCAAAGATATGCATGTGAAGTTACCTAAAATGGAAAAATTTGACAAATTTTGAAAATTGCCAAATCTAGCAAAATCCGATTGTTAGTACCTTCATCTAGTTAAACCCCTGAACTTGGTTTAAAATCAATCCCATCACATATTCCAATCATCCTAATCTAAGCTTCAATCCAATCCCAATTTGAGCTTGATGTAAATCCCGATTTGAGTTTTAATCCATTTCCATCCAAGATCTTTTGATATCGAAACAAATCTTAAGATCCCTTTCTTCCATCTTCTTCAAATCCATCCTATTTATCTTTTCATCATCTCTTCTTTCCTTCTATTTTTTTGTTCCCATCTTTTCAATCCGTATCCATCCCATCCAACATCATGAATCCTTATCCTCCATCAATGCAACAAAAAATAGTAGTCAAGGGAAACCCTAATTACGTTGATGGTTATAACGAGTCTTGTTGATCAAGAGGTATATGACATAGATCCCCTTGATGCTATCATTTCTAGTAAGCTTTCCCCAATCGCTTTCCAAAATCCAATCACTCCTCTGAGCTATCCCGTCATGTCTTCATCCACGCCTAATAACGCTCCTTATACTACCTTGGACAAGGGATATCCATTATCTTCCTTGCCTACATCTCCATCATATCCTTCCTCTACATCATATTCTTATCCAACATCCATGTCCTCTTATCCCAATCCAGTATCCCAACATCCCTATTATAATCCCCCATCCATATCCTCCTATTTCAATCCTTCATCCACATATTCTTACTACAATCCACTATCCCAATATTCCCCTCCTAATCCTACACCCACATCCTCTTTCCCTAATCCACCATCTCAGTATATTTACTACAATCCACCATCCACATCTACTTGTCCTAATCAACCATCCATGTCCCCATACCCTAAACCTCCATACCAATCTACCCATCCTAATCCAAAAACCATACCTTCTTATCTTAATCCTACATCCCCATCAACCTATCTTAATCCTACATCCCCATCAAACTATCCTAATCCAACATACACGTCTTCCTATCCTAATCCACCATCCCAACCTTCTCATCCTAATCTATTATCTCAATACCTCTACTACAATCCACCATCTACATCTACACCCTCTTGTCCTAATCCACCATCTACATCCTCTCATCCTAATCCATCCTCCTGTCTTAATTCACTACTTGTATCCTCTTGTCCCAATCCACCATCTATATCCTCTTGTCCTAATCCACCATCCCAATCTTCCCCTTCAAATCCTCTATCCCAATACCTTTACTACAATCCACAACCCACATCCTCTTTTCCTAAACCACCATCCATATCCTCCTATGTTACCCCATCTTCCATTCCACCATGTCCTAATCCTCCACCTACTCTTAGTCCTCCCTCCAATCCTGTTCCTCCATCTAATCCTAATTGACCAATCCATAATCCTATTCCTCCACCCATTCATAATCATTCATCTACTCCTACCACACCATTTGAGCCTACAATAAGCAAGAACCTCATTCTCCTTGACATCCAAGGACTCATGACAAAGAAGACATCCCCAACTCCACATCTTGAAATTGTGGAGCCATTCCATCCCAATCCATCATCCACGGTCACTAGTGATGAGACCCTTCTCCATCACACACCTATCATTATTGTTACCACTCCTAATACCACTCAAACCATTGAAACGGTCAAACCCACCTAATCCATTGAATCCCCATCTCCTCCTTTGAGAGCCGCCAAACCCATCGAAGATAACCAAACCCCATCACCATCTTCTACTCCTAGATCCACCCAATCCATGAAAGACATTCGAATCCAATCCACTCCTCCCACTCCTAGTATCATCAAAATCCATTCCCATGAACTTCATGAATCCTCCATCCTTCCATCTCCCCCATTTGAAGAGTCCCTCCAACATTCCATCATCATGCAACCCACACAAGATGAGTCATGCCAAGAGATTGATCCAAAGCATACCAACATATCCCCTTCTCCACATCAAGATCCTGCCTTCCCATCTAGTCCACGTCAAGATCATAGTCCCCCATCCATTCCATCTCATGATTCCATTGACACTCAAGATCCAACCGCTCCATCTCATGAGCCCTTATCACTCACTGCCATAACTCCATATCCTATCATATCACCTAATCCATCTCCTGATCCCTTACCACTCACTCCTCTTGATCAAGATGTTATCCCATCATCTCCATCTCATGATCCTCCATCACCGCCTAACCCTACTATCTCCACACCACTTTTATATCCTCTCGGTACTCTTACGTTCATCCATGGTGATTTCCTTGTAGAAGAGGAACCAAGCATATACGCCACTCGTCCTCCCCCACCTAATAATGGACTCACATCATGTTTCCAAAATAACAAGCATCCTACTATAGAGAAGATGCTCAAGATCATGAACTATCAAGGAAAAGGTTTAGGCCTTCACGAGCAATGTATTTTAGAGCCCATCCATGTCAAAGAAAATCAACGTACACAAGGTCTTGGATATATCTCTCAAGACTCGCAATCCAAAAATGTCGGTACAACCTCTATCCATCCTCAACGAGCCTCTAAAAGAAATATAGGCTCTTTCCATCGCTCCACCAAACCATTTGCCGCCATCACCCCTCCATCGTATCACCTCAAAACAACTATCCATATTCCTCCTTCATCTACTCCATCCATTTTGGGTCCTTATGTCCCTCCATCCACCATCTCCCATCCTTCATATACCAAGTCCATTTTGGGCCCTTATATCCCAAAATCACACCCTACATCTCGTCCTATTCCTCCTTTTATCCATCCACCACCTATCCATATCACCCATCATAAACATCCCACTCTCATGTTCCCTAATCAAGATCCACAAAGGCACATACCTACACATCCTCCATCCACATATCATCCCCAAAATCCTACCTCCATCACTCCATTCATGTTTATTCTACATCATCCATCTCCTCACACTCATCCCATTGCTATTAAAAGCACTTTGGATGCTAAAGTAAAAATGCATAAATCTAAACATCCACATGAATCTAAAGCTCCTCATGTCCCCTTAAAAAGACATGTTGAAGAAAAGAAAAATCAAATCCAAAATCCAAAGCAAACCCACAAGCCACAAAGGCCCACCAAAGCAAAAATCAAAACCATGTGGATCCCAAAGAAAAAAGATGCAATGCCTTCAAATAAAAAATCTGTAACAACATCCAAAGTTACTAATCCCAAAGCTAATCATACACACCCGCCATCTCCTACATCTATTTTGGGTCCTTATGTCCCAAAATTCACTATCCCGTCTCCTCCATTATCCCCACATCAACCATCCACTAATCCTCCTATCCTTTCACATCCACCACCCTATGTGCCAATGTTGGTCCTGAAAATAGTTCCCCCTCACACATCTACCACATCATTTCGTCCATACACTTTCCAACATCCCATCCATTATCCCACATATCCCTCTCATCCAATCCCTTTAATCCATCCATCTTCATAACCTTGGTTGTACCAACATCCAATAGTCACTTCACACATGGGCTCTTAATACCTCGTTTGGAACTTGATGCTTGAGTCCTTTATCCATCTCCTTATCACATATCTTCTAAATCTGCTTATCCACATCCCTATCCTTATCCATCTCCATCCACATACTATCCAAAAATCCAAAAAAAATAAAACAAAGCCAAAAAGTCAAAAAATCCAAAAAATCCAAAAATATAAAATAAATCCAAAAATTCAAAAAAAAAGTAAAAAGAATAATTCGTCCAATGGTGAAAACTTGGCAAACAAGCGCCTTGGATAAGTACCATGATGAAAACTTGGCAAACAGGCGTCATGTGTAAATCCCCCATCTAGTTTACTTCCCCACTTGGGGGCAATTGCATCCCCTTCATCCATCTCCTCCATTCCATCTATCTTCCACATCCTACCCATCATATCCCATTTATCCCAATCCTTCCATCCTCCTTGTGATCTTGATATAGATAGGGGAAAACATATATACATGCTTTGGACACCTCTTGACATACATTCCCCTCACCTATACACTATCCTAATCCTTATTCACATCCATCTACCTTCCTTGTCCACCCGTCATGCTACCATCAATCTCCCTTCCTTATCCATGCATCCTATCCATATCCATCTCACTGCCTTATTTTCCCATCCTATCTTCCATCCCTCCTACCTCATTATACATGACATATCTAGAGTGGGGCACCTCCTTCTTTGTGACATAGTCCTTGAAGACATCATTCATCAATCCTATTATCCCCTCCATCTCCCCATCCTTATCTTCCTATCCATCCAAACAATCCTTTCCATCTCCCCATCCTTATCTTCCTATCCATCCAAACAATTCCTTCCATTTCCCCATCCTTATCTCCTTACCCATCCAAAAATGCTTTTCATCTCCCCATCCTTATCTTCCTATCCATCCATCATAGCATCCCTTCCATCTCCCCATCCTTATCTCCTTACCCATCCAAAAATGCTTTTCATCTCCCCATCCTTATCTTCTTATCCATCCATCATAGAATCCCTTCCATTTCCCCATCCTTATCTCCTTACCCATCCAAAAATTAATTTCATCTCCCCATCCTTATCTTCCTATCCATCCATAATAGCATCCCTTCAATCCCCCATCCTTATCTCCCTATCTATTTATCTCTATCCTCATCCCATCTCATAATCCCTTGTCATTGGTATCTGGCTATGGGCTTCTCCCCATGCAACCCAATGCCATCTATCTCATCGTCATCACTCCCACTTCTTTCACACATCTTTCCAATCTCTTGTCACTTCTCATCACTCATCTCTCCATCGTATCATCCTCCCAATTCATCTTTTGATGATTTGGAAAACTATCCCATCCCCGAGCTTCGTGCAATCGCCATCATCCTATCTTATCCACCAGGTTTGTCCTGTCTCATCGTATCAGTTCCATCATTTTATCCACTTATCATGGTCATCTCATCATCCTTTATCCATGGTTGGTCGTTGGTCGAACTATGTTGCCCTTACGCTTTCACGTAGGCAAGGTCGATCATTTGATCCACCCCTGAGGATTTTTTTCCATCTAGTCTTTGTCATCCATCTTCGTCTCCATTGTCCTCTTTCTACTTTTCTCCATGGTCTTTTATTGAATTACGAGGGCTCTGCGCTTTCACGTAGGTAAGGCTAATCTTTGATCGCCCCTGAGCACCTAGGTCTTTAGGGTGTACTTGTCTTATGTCTTGTGTCGTGTCGTCAAGTATGTCCCTATCTAGCTGGTTCTTCATAAACGAGATTCGCTAGCATCATTAGATTCAATCGGTTTTGAGTATCCTGCGTCATGTCGATCTTTTAATTTAGTATCCATCTTTGGTCTTAACATGATGCATCCTTCCTATATCAGATCGCATCAATCCCATCTAGCTTTTGATCTTGTGGCAAAGGACATTTGAAATTGATTGCTTTCTTGTGATGCTTTTGGAATTTTTTTTATCATTTGAGCTTCCCATCATACCTCGTCGGGGTCACCTTGATCCATCATTTCATGGTGTGCTTTGACTGGTAAACATAGGGACATATCTTGATCTTTTTGTTTGTTGTTGTCTACTTGGTTGTCCTGTATAGTACCCACCAAGATCCCTGCGGTCTTGTGTTACGTTGGGGCATCCTTTGTGCTTGTGGTTATCCCAATGTCTGGCCTAACCAAAGTCATCGTGACTTTGGGGTGTTAGGATAGCCTCCTTGTTGGTTGTGTCAGTCCCATGCATGTGATACGAAGTCACCTTGGTTCCTCATATCTTGGTGCATAGTATCTCATGCTATATCAAATTAAGTGCTCATTACATGGCAACATAACACAACAATTAACCTACTTGATTTGGGTTACTATCCATTCATCCTTCATCACTCTCCCTCATCTATCTATCCTATTTGTTTTCATCCCTCCCCTTCCTTCATCCTTATCATATCATCATCTCTTCAATCTTCTTAGGATAATATAGATTGGTTATTCTAAGCATCTTTTCCTCCATCATTTTCATTTATTTCAACAATCTCACATCTCCATCCCATCCTAATCCATTCAATCTAGCACACATCATCTACTTGCATCCTTGGTCTTGTTCCCAGCCTTGCTACAAGCCTTGATCCAATCATCATCGTCATCATCATTGGGATGTCTCCTTCCCTATCCTTTGGTGTTGTTTTGGGATGTATCCTTCCCTCATTAACAACACTCTCATCATCATCATTGGGATGTATCCTTCCCTACCCTTTGGTGTTGTTTTGGGATGTATCCTTCCCTCATCAACAACACTCTCATCATCATCATCAAGATGTATCCTTCCCTGTCCTTTGTATTGTTTTGGGGTATATCATTCCCTCATCGACAACACTCCATCCATTATCAACCCATTTTGGCTTGTAGCTTGACTGGGGCAACATCATCTTTGTCCTTAAATCCATTTGTGCTTGCTTGCTTCTCATCTTCTCCTATCGCTTACCATCCTCTCTTATCCATCACTTTGCATCATCTTCCTCATACACTCTCACATCACCTCATCCATTTCGAGAGAACACTCATGTTCTCTTGAACCCACATGTCCTCTCGAGAGGGCATCCTCAATCCCTATCTTCATCTTCACTTCTATCATCCTTCTTCCTAGTCACTCCTTTGATGATTGGGGCATATTTCCCAATCTAACCATTTTCTTCTTGGTGCTATCTTTTAATCTTCTTTGAAATGATGCTACTTTGTAACACCATCTCAAAGTGGGGCAAAATGTAGACATCTACATTTGACCACTCACATTTGGTCAAATTTATCCTTTTTCATCTAAATATCTCATTATTTGCATTAATTTAGTAATATTACTATTATTTAATTAATACCCTTAAAACCCTCTAAATCCCTAAGGTATTTAACTAAATAATTAAATACTTTTATTACTTATCTTACCTTACCCTTTCTATCCCATAAATTAAATAAATAATTTCTATTTATTTAATTTACCCCCTCAAGTGTTACATCTTCCATCACTTTCACTTAATCCTAATCCACCTCCTAATCCCATCATTAGGGGTGTGCATATGTCTAATCCATGATTAGGATGTGTCACATCCTCAACTTTTGCAAGTTGGCTCCTAATCTTCATTAGCCACCTAAATGTCCTCTAATCATTGATTAATTAGTCTAATCACCCCCTTAGTCAACTCTCCCCATTCCCCAAGGAATTTTTAATTCTTTTTTATCTTCCCAATGTCCTTTTGAGAAATTTTTAATTCTTCTCCCCATCTCCCAAGGAATTTTTATTCCTTTTTATCTTCCCAATGTCCTTTTGAGGAATTTTTATTTCCTCTCTCATCTCCCAAGGAATTTTTAATTCCTTTTTATCTTCCCAATGTCCTTTTGAAGAATTTTTAATTCCTCTCATCTCCCAAGGAATATCAAATTCCTTTTATCATCCCCATGCACATTAAAAATGAATTTTTAATTCCTTTAGTCAACTCTTTGATCTAAGCCCTTGATATTTTGTTCTCTTTCAATTTCCACCATTCATTTCATCTCCCTTGGCTACATGACTAACACTTAGCCCATTTTGCAACCCTAGCCATTCTAACCACAAGCTCTCTCATTCTCCAACAACCCTAATCACTCTCAAGCATTTTTTTCATCATCTCTCAAGCATCCATTTTGCATCCATAGCCATTTTCATTCATCTTTGCATCCAAATCAAGCTACAAGAAGCTGTTATGATGCCAAAATCGACCTAGGAGCACACAGATCAACCATCAAATGAAGGCCAACCAACCGATCAACTTGGGCAAGGTAATCTACTTGGTTTCATCTTTCCTTTGTTCAAGTTTAACTAGGCCAATCTTGAGGTGTTGTTTTGTGTTTTTCTTCTTTTGCATTTCATTCGTTTTTGCATTGTTTTACGTTAGAAAACATGCTGCACATAGTATGTTCCTAAAGAATTAATCTATCTTTATTACATTCACTCAAAAATATTGTTTTGGCATGAATGATTGCCCAAATATTGATCTTTTATTGCATAAATGATGTTAATGAAGAGGCTTTAAGTCTTTTCAGGGAGATCTTCCTAGCAATTGAAGTGATCTTAGGGACTGTGATTGTTGGGAATATGCATGAGTAAAGCAATAGGTGAATTTTTTTGGTAGATGTAAAGCCAACCAAGCAACCTTTGGCAACTTTCCACATATTAAGATGAGGATGAGAAGCATGACACACATCTATGATCTTAATGGTGGTGCTTTCTCTTAATGTTGGTCTTCCTTCTCCCTCACCCAAGATACAAAACATAGGAACATTATGGTGACACACTATAGATGATATTATCTACCCTAGTAAAAATAATTCCCTTTTCCCTAATAAATGATCTTTATTTTGCAATAGAATCCCTTCATAGGTAGGTGGTAGGAATCCAATAAACTAATTTCCTTCTTCTGGATAAATTTATGTGCACCAATTGAGTTTTGTGGGATGGTTATTCAAGGTTCCTTCCAATGAATACTATTGTATCAAGGCAAACTTAGATGGGCATAATACTATTTTCGATCAAGAACATTGTTTGATAGCAAAAGGAATGCTCTTTCCATAAACGTGTTAGAGTTTCTTTATTGATGATAGACCATACATGGAATAATTGTTATATATAGCAGGTAAGAGTATACCTTAGGGGAAATGGTAATTCTTAACTATACAACATAAAATGGAGACCTTATGATGTTAGGAATACGTTTATTGAATCCTAATTTTTTGTGTGATAGTTGTACCTTAACACAATTAAAAATTTTACGAGCTTGACTATTTAATATTCATAAGAAGCTTGACATAGTGACAGATCATGTACAATCATGTTTTGTACTTAATTAGGTTTTAATACTTGTTTAAGTCTTGATTTTGGGGTTACTTAGCTCTCTTTGGCATATGTTGGTGGTAAGGTGAATCCATTAGAGAGATTCATTCCTTTTGGACTTATAATCCAAAGATTTAAAATTAAAGTGCAACATACATTCAACTCTCATATAATGCAATCATATTTCAATATCTATACTTGTGTTTATTATTAAGAGGGGAATTATAGCTTTTGTATTAAAATTAATAAGGGAGTAATGAAGGATGTCAAATCTCAATTGTCATGTCAAATTGTTATAAAAGATCTTAGTGTCACAAACTTTAATTTAGTTATGGAAACTGTAAGTGGTTGTTTATACTAAAGACTCTAGTTGAATAAAAAAAATATGTTGAGAGGATATTGCATGGGTTAAAAGTGCACAAATGCAAACTTGTTAATGTTCTTGTTTCCATTGGTTTAAATTTATATGTAGAAAATTGTCCTGAGATATGAAAGGACATGTGTCATGTTCCTCATGTATAGTCTAATTTTGTTTTCTTTATTATGGGCAAATATACATCAAAATAACTTTCTCAACCCAAGAAACATTTGATGGATTTTATAACAATATTCTAAAGCTCTTATAGAGTTTAGATAGACTTGTCATTTTCATAATTATTAAGCATAAAGTAATCATAAATACACATGGAGTAAACCTATTGGAAACACATCGGGCATGAAACAAACACATAAATATAAGTAAAACATGAAGTATACACATAAATACATGTAAGACACGAAGCATACACATAAATACACATAAGACACGAAGCATACATGTGAAAGGCACACACATATAGAAATGCAATGTTGACCTACTTGATTTTATTTTTTGATTTACTTAAGAAGAGCATTGAATAGTTAATCCTAATTGACTAGTGGTTAAAGTAGGTTTGTCCCGTAGGCTGGCAAGATTAATGCCCTGATACCAATTGTAATGTCTCCTTTGGGAATACTCCTAAAATTTTCCCTAAAACCACAATTCCAACCAAAATAAGAAATGCAATATATTTAAGAATAATGAAATTACCAATTAACTTGAAGTTAAATCATAAGCCATAGAAAAATACATATATCAATGCCCCTGTGAAAGAACAAGGTAATTAATTGCATCATCCAAGGAAATAAAAAAGAGCGATGATTTGAGCAGAAAAAATGACCCTACACGACACCCTCTAACCCACAACCTCCTCCAAAAGACACAACAAAAGGCATCGATTTAGTGAAGGAGTGGACTCGTTAAAAGGAGGCGTTGATTGGTTGAAGAGGCAACAATCAACCAAGGAGGACGTGTCCATTAGGGACAAACACGATGAAGGGTTATGACTCTTCCCCTTCGTGGAGATATAAAAAGAGAAAACATACTCAAAGGGGATGATCATGGATCAACAATTAGAATCAAAGAAGGAAAAATAAATTTGGAAAATATCTATGAATATAGTAGAGTTATTCATGAATAATGTATTAACAAATTGGGAAAAACGAATGAAATAAGTTGGTTAGATTATCAACAAATTTATTTATGAAGAAGTTATCAAGAGGATGTGTAAAGAAGGAGATAGCCCAAGGAGATATATATGAAGGCAATGATAAACAATAATGGTGCTTGCATCAATTATTGAGCATTATAAGTTATATTTCTTTAATATGAATATGAATAATAGATTTTTATGCACACTAATAGTATCTCTTGAATATTAAGATAGGATGGATGAAAAGTAGGGCAAGTTAGAGATCAACAATAAAAGGGAAACCAATCCAGCTCATTATTATTCAACACACATTCAGGTGTACTTTTGCTATTTATTATCTTACATCTATATAGCTATGATCTTGCATAATAAAGGAATATTAAATGCGTAATTTCTACAAGTAATTGTTTACCTATATATGCATATTGCTTATAAGTTAATAAAGAAGGATTTCTTATAATTGAATCAAAATTATGTTGACTATTTGAAACCCACTCAATGGGAAGGGCCAAGGGTGAAGAGGTAGGGGCTAGAAGCCCACTTGTGACCTGTGTCCAATTCCTCAAGAAGGAAGGACCAAGGGTAAAGTGGTATGAGCTTAGAAAGCCCACTTGCGACCTCCGCCCAATCCCACTGGATGACAAGTGTCTTTAGGGGTTGAGACATTGTTTGGGAAAGCACGTACAAGTCGCCAAGGGGGAGGATTGTGATATGCACCCTCTTAGGCTTGACATATGGTTTCGAGCATCATATCCCTTATCCCAAATTTCTAATATGTTTGATTGTTGATAATCTATGGATGCAATGCAATTGTCTAACCCTAACAAGCATATATACATATTTGCATATATTGTTCATGTGGTGAATGCAAGATTCCAATCCAAGATTACATCATTAAAGAGATTTATTTAATAAGATAAAATCCTAACCCTAAATTGTTGCAATGTGTGATCAATAGGCGAATTCTAGAGCTAATCAAAATAGAGGACATTACAATATGCAAACATCATAATATCCATTAGTCACATCAAAATCTAATTAAGGAAAAATAGCCTTTCCAAAATGGACTCCCATAATAATCTTATTAGGAATTCGTTGAGATGCTTGCAAACCGTAGTCTCAAGGTTAGTCACCCTTATACTACGAGAGTATGGAAGGTGGGTTGTCCTTCCACCCCTCAATCCACTTTGGAGGCTGGTTGTCCTCCTTGGTCAAACCCAAGGGCATGAAAGGCTGGTCTTCCATTTCACCCCCTAGCCCACAAGCATGAAAAGTTGATCTTCCATTCCATCTCAAGGTGGTGTACTTGATAACTCCTAGCCCACAAGCATGAAAAATTGATCTTCCATTCCACCTCGAGATGGTGTACTTGATAAAAGCATGAAAGCCAGTCGTATATAAAGAGATTAGTTGAAGTTTGTAAACATGGAAAGATTATGTGTAACAACCATTAAATTGTACTAAAAAAATCACCATTTTTTGAAATCTATTCTTATGTGTTCGTTCCATTATATAATCAAATAATTATTTATTTGTTTCATTATTATAATCAAGCAATTAAATTCTTGTGTGTTCATTCCATTATATAATCAAGTTATTATTTATTCACTCATATAGTATTTTTTTTAAATGAGATTTTTTTTAAAAAAAATTATCCCAAAAGAGAAGTTATCACATAAAAACCAAAAACCCTGAAGGTTTCAACCAAAACCTAAGTTAAAATGTTTTTAGTTGATACCTTGCACATAAATACCATTAAGCATCATTTGCTTCCCTTCCACACAAACACCAATTAACCTATTTCATTTTCTTGGCCTTCGAGCTAATTACAACTAGCTTATCTATCTTAATATATTAGTGTAACACATTGAATAAATTAATATATTTAGGGTTATAATTAGAGTTAGCATTTAGGATTAGGGTTTATATTATGGTTAGGGTTAGCATTAGGGTTAGGGTTTGGCTTAGATTTATTATTATGATTAGGGTTAGGGTTTAGTGTTAAGGTTGGGTTTATGGTCATAGTTAGTGTGACAATTATGTCAGGGTTAGGGGTAGAATTATGGTTAGAGTTAGGGTTTGGATTATAATTATAACAAGATCTAAGAATAAGGCTTTGGTTAGTGTTAGGGTAGGGTTGGAATTACTATTAAGGTTTGGATTGAAATTATAATTAGGGGTAGGGTAAGGATTTATATTTGGTCAGGGCTATGGTTTGGATTAGGGTTAGGGTCAAGGTTCTAGGATTAATGTTAATATTAGCATTAGGGTTAGGATTTGGTTTACAATTATGATTATGGTGAGGGTTAGGGTTTAGACTTATGATTAGGGTTTAGTGTTATACATTGAATAAATTAATATAATTAGGGTTAAAATTTAGAGTTACGATTTATATCCCAGTTAGGGTTAGCATTATGGTTAAAGTTTATATCGCGGTCAAGGTTAGCATTAGATTTAGGGTTAACCATTTAGGATTAGGGTTTAACATTTAGTATTATGATTATGTTTTAGGCTTATGGTTAGGGTTATAGTTACAGTTAGGGTTTAGTGTTAAGGTAAGTGTTAGCATTAAGTTTTTAGTTAGGATTATGTTTAGGGTTTACATTAATGTTTGGGTTAGGATAAGAATTATGGTTAGGGTGACTAAATCAGGATTTTTGAGCTGCTCGATTCTTGAGTTGGAAATTAATCTTTTTGCAGCCTTCTAAAGGAATATATTGGTTACAAGTTAAGACTTGATTTAATTGGGAGATCCGATTTGATTCGAAGACCAAATTTACTCTGTTTTGATATTCACGGCACTTTGCGGCAATCCACGCCAGTTCGACAGCAATCCAAGACAGTCTGACTATGTTGTTAACAAAATTGATCCGAACCCTAGTCTTTTATCACAATATGTTTCTTGCTCATTTTTTCACAAAACTGAAAAGTCAGAGATAGACCTGGTTTGCAGGTTCACTTAATTTTTTAAATAATGTTCTACTAAAAAAACCAAAAGCAAAAGCCCATTACAATTCATATCATATTTCAGATCTTTGGTTGACCATTGGAAGAAATTCAAAATCGGCAGAGATTCACGCATTCTCCTAACACTGCATACAAAATTGTTTCTGCTATTTTATTAAACCCAAAACTTATCCCTAATCTTTTAAAATCCTCCATAAAATCCTCCATACAACCAAGCATCGTTCCACGAAAAATTAGAATACTAAACCATAAATCAAAAATATAACTTAAAACCCTATGCAAAAAAACATTCAGATACGCCAAACCCTAAATAATAACCATAATAACAATCAAGATCAAATACGCCAAACACTAGGCATGAAAAGATCAGACATGCCAAACCCTACCCCAAGATATAAATCAAATCCAAGTCCATCATCTAAGCCTTATCAATCAGAACCTGTTGGGATATAAAATAGGATCAACAAATTTTCAGTGGTTTGCACATTTCAGTGTTCATCACATTGACCGGCTATTTGTAATAAATATTACGGAGACTCCAATTTTATCTTTAAAGTGCTCACTCAGAACTTCTTAGAGGATTGTTGCCTTCATCGAAACGAATGCTTCTAAGGCAAACAAGTTTTTTCATCATAGCGAGCAATATGTCATTTTTTTTTTAAAAGGGACAGATCAGGCTTCGTGGAAAAGCTAGAAAACACGCTACAGATATCTATTTGAACAGCACCTAAAAGAAATCTATTTATTGCCATCGCTCAATAAACGGCTGCACATCAAAGTATATCACCCATGGCAAATGCGCTTGCGCGGTTGAATATATAACCTTCTAGTGCAAACCCTAAAATACAGAACCCTAATCGAATTGCCAAGTACAGAAATGCCCAGATTTGGATACCAAAAATTTGACGGTCGACGCTGTTTGTCAAGACTTTTTTAAGTGATGGCTATCAATTCGAAGTTGCCCCATATACATATAGGTAATATATATAAATTCTCATTTTAGGTATTCTTAAAATTTTATTTTATATATATATTTGTTAATATAAACATGTTTTAGGCCCGGGAACCATAAATCAGAGGTGATAGAGGCTGCGCAGCGGAAAAAATGTAAATGTTCAAATTTAAGTTTTGTTTATGTATATATTTAAGGTTGTACAATCCCCTTCATAAATAATTTATAAGTGTTCGAAAGTAAATTAAAATTGAAAAAATCTTAGGGTAAATTAGTTAAATAATAATAATTAGTAAAATAAAAATATTTAAGGATTGATGAGTTGGGATTGATTTCATGTTGATTTGATTTTGTTAGAAGTTTTCAATTGATTTATTTCTACATTAGAAAAATAATACTTGATTATGGATTTGAGCTTTTGCATAGATTTGCACTGTAACTTCATAAATGAACTTTGCTTAATTTCAGGTTTATAACTTGCTTGGCATGATTTTTATAAGCTACAAAAAACAATTGTGTGGATAGGGAACTTGGCTAGGCAATAATTGTTCTCTTTTGGTCAAACTCTTAGGATATTGATTTAACAACTTTGTACAATGACCGAAGATAATAAGTAGTCATGCAATATGTCCTAGAATATTGATGCAATATTGATATCACATGATAGTACTTTGATTCTCCTTGAGGTGTGTAAGATGTGTTCTTCCAGTGTTAGATATATGTTAGATTCTAGAAATTCAAAATGAATCAAGGTTCATCCTTAAATACAACTTCAAAGGTGGTAAATGAAATGCTCTATGCTTCAAGTCAACACGTTATGGTTAGTTGTGACAATTAAGTTAACCCAAATTAGAACTAGATTTTTTTTTACAATATTACAAAACTAAGCTTAGGAAATGGATAATCTAAGAATTACAATTAGTCCCTATAAATGAGTGCAAACAAGAACAAGACTTGAGATATGTGTCACTTTCAATAGAATTTGCACCACTTATACACTTGTCATTGTGTAAAAATAATTAGATTAAAGTGAGTCCACAACAAAAGAGAATAATGTAAGTTATACAAATTTCACTAAAAAATTAATTCTCTTGTGAAGTATTATTCGTTAAATTGTTGTTCAATAGTGATTATAAGAGTAACTTCTATCTTTATTTCTAATTTAATTTTTATTTATTAATATTGTCATCTGAAGATGGGGAATGATGTGGTGGGTGATGAGAGAAGGGAAAAACTATGACATCGATCAATATAAGCAATGAGATTAAACGTGTAGACTTCGTCAAAAGGAATGAAATGAAACCTTTTAATAATACCCACAAAACCTAGTAATCTATATGACCCAAGGAATAAAACAACTTTGCTTTGCACATAAACAACCCCAATAGGTGTCGCCTCGATCATACCTAATTGATAGCCATTTCCTTTATGATTTTGAATATTTTATTATGAATCTTGGTTGCAAATCTATTGTTTGAACTAGCCTCTTCTCTCTAAAAAAGTTATTCAAGAAGTCAACTTTCAAGATATTTGTGTATTTGATCTAGATATCCTTGTAAGTTATACATTCCATGATGTAGTGTTATTCCATTACCACCAATCCCAAAGTGCAAAAGTGAGATGTATTATATTTATCTAATCTCTTTTGGGCGTTATCCACCTTCTAATCTTACATCTAAGACAATGCAAGCTAGTTTGTTGGTGAACTATTAACATTTTTTCTTTTCATTTTATTTTTTCTCACATATATATGTTTTGCTTGTGGTCACATGTAGGATGGAATTCTCTAATGTAGCATTCTCTCTTTTGCCCAAGTAGCTTTGCCACATGGTTTCCTTGACATTTTTTGTCACACATATTTTGAATCCCTCATTAGTGTTTGGATACACTTGCATGCTAATGTTTCCTTTATCCATCGACTTGGTATTTTGTTTCATCCAAATGTTATTTCTTCTACTTAAATTTTCCTCTGCTACTTTTTTGGGCCAACAAAGCATGACTCCATGCTCTCTATTCTTTTTAGATGGCTCAACAACTATATCAAATCCAATGCCTCCAATTGGAAAGTGCTCACCTTAGCTAATAAAATCTCATACAAAATTGAACTTTTAATTATGAAACTACTTGTGATTAAATGCTTTTGTGACTATAGTATCCAAATTTGGCTCAACACTACTATGTGCAAGTCAAAGATGATAGGCACATGTGTTACACATGTATGGCTTAACAATTGATAGATCATTCCTAGTCATGTGGCAAAAACAAGTGTAGTAGAGAGGTGTCTAGAGGACTACCTTCTTTGTGTGGGCAAAGTATCCTAAATGTGACGATGATATCTACTTGAAGGACAAGAGTTCCTTATGGATAGTAGTGTTGTTTAATTTCAATTAAATCATTTATGTGGAGTGTGTTGACTTCTAGTTGCAAGGTGTACATGTCTCAATGAGCATTTTCAAGGGTGATGTTTTTATGAATTGTTTCAATTTCTAAGAGAGCTTCTTGATATTCTCATTCAATGGCAGATTTTTTTTATTTTCTTACCTAATTATCTGTAAGGCCTCTTCTTCTTCAAAACCTTTTATTGGTGTGAGAATTGGTGTTTGTTCTCTTAATTCATTTAAGGTGACTTCTACCCAACCTATTCTCACTCTTGGACACATTAGGTACATGAAATGCCAAAGTGTATGCAAGAGTGATGAACAAATAGGTGTGAGTCTCCTTGATCAATTGAATGTGTATGCAAATTTGATCTTGTTTGCAAGTTGATGAGTTGTATTCATTTGTGATGATTATGTTGTAATTTAAAACTAAGTTTGAGAGCTTGTTCCAACTTGAAGACAAAAGGTCCTAATATTTTTGTCTCTTTTTCCTTTATGACACCTTTTGACCTTTTTAACTAATTTTATTCTTTTATAGTGTTTTTGTGCTTTTTGAGAACATGAAAATATCAAGATAAACTTATCAACTAAACTAAAATTCATGTAAGGAAAGAGTTGAAAAACAAATGAGTCAAAAATAAAATCAATTAAATTTGATTGGAATGAAACTCACTAAAAGTAAACTAACACATGCAAAATAAAAATCTAGACCAATTTATCTTTTTGTGGCTTTCAGAATAATATGTTTCCAACTAAACTAATATGCAAGAAATGAGAGATTATCAAATATATATATATATATATATATATATATATTTACCTTTTTAAGTTTTGTATGCATGCAAGTGACTATTTCAATGCAACATGAATAGACGATTATTCATTTTAATTCCTTTTCTCTTTTACAAATCAAACAAAGAAGCATGAAAAATCCAAAAATAAAAGCTTACAAATGCAAACACTTTTATTTTTGTGTTGAATAAGAATCTATGTGTAACAACATTTAAGTTGTACTAAAAAATTTAATCATTTTTTTAAAACTTCAACCCCTTAAATTAAGTTCTTATGTGTTTGTTTCATTATATAATCAAGTAGTTATTTGTTCATATTGAACATATATCTATCCATATAGAATATTAGGATAAAAGTACAAATTTGTGTCACATTTTTATAAAGGAAATGACCAACACAAATAGAAATTTTTAACTTTGACCACCTAAAAGTGATATTTATGTTTTAAATTTTAAATAATATAAACTAATGAAATGTGTAACTCTTAAAGTAGTTTATGTTTATAATTTTTAAACTTATTTGACATATTTTTTTATAAATAACTTAATAGAAGAACTTTAATTGCTGATTTTTTGGAAAAAGTGAGGTTGATGAGATGTTTTTTCTCCACATAGATTATTTAAAAATCTAGTGCATGGAAAAAATAAATTATAAATACTTATTTTTTAATAAATTTTGAAGTCACTTAATCAAAATGTAATAATTCTCATGGGACATCAACTTTTGTCTATTTTTATGATTTTAAAAGAAATTATACCCTCTTGGTCTTTAGTTCATTGTATATTTTTAGTTTTTTAAAATATGTTTAAATACTTTTTAAATTTCTAATGAACTTCATGTTTGATTACAATAAATTTTTAAAAAATCATAATAAAATTAATCAAAATATCAAAAAAATATTGTTTTTGATTCTAGACTTTGAGCTCTACAAAAGCTTATTTTCAGATTTTTCATGAAAGTACTCTAGTTGGAGAAATCTATAGTTGAACAATTTTTTTTTGAATTTATCCCAAAAGAGGGGTTAAGTTGCCACATAGGAGCCAATAAACAATTTTAAGTGAAAGGGTTCACTCAAAATCTCTCGACAGAAGATTTTCACTTGAAACCTTACACATAAATTGAACCTCATTTCAATTTTTTAATTGAAAAAGATATTTAATGGTTTCAGACGAAACTCTTTAAATGTTTGAAACTATATGTGTCATGTAATGCTACATGGTTTTGAGTGAAAAAAAATCGTTCAAAACCATTTTGCTAGTTAAAAGAGTGACACAACTTTGTGCTTTTACCAAATAGGCATCCATTCTTACACATCATCTATCCATACAATATAGGAATATTTTTTTGGTCAGATACGTAGACTCAAGTAACATCCACTACTTTGAGTTTGTCTTGAATAACTACACTTCCCTAATAGAAGTGTATCAAGGTCACTATTTGAGTCCAGCCAAACAAATCTATCCACTAAATTCTTTCGAGTATGTAGTGAATTTATTTTATTTTTTAGATTTAGTTTAAATTTTACTTAAGTTTTTTCAATAAGTGTCTTATTTAAGTGATTTTTTTTAATTAATTACTTAAGTGTTAAGTGTAGGATGACATATCCACTTCTTTGAATATTCCCAACTCCACCCCGAAAACCTATGTATTGAGAACCTCCTTCGTTACTTAGATTGCCTACATACCTATTTTTAAACGTGATCAACATGTAATATATATGCAATTTTGTTTTCTAATTTATGTTTGATGTGAATTGTTGAACCTATGCAATCCTTTCTAGGCTCCATTTTTCCTAAATAGTTCCTTTATGATTGTTACCCACAAAAATAAGTGTTATTTCATTAAGTACATTTTATTAAATTATGTCTTCCTTAAAATATAAATATAAATGAATAGACTAAACTGTTAAACGCATTCTTTCTTAGTAAGATTTTTTAAAATATTCTATTTTGATAAAAATATAAAATTAATAATAATTTATTTACTAGAAGAAGATTTTTTTTAATTTTCTTTTTTAAATAAATTAAACTAACATTAGTTATGTGAAAAAGATTTTTCATTCCTTAGATTTATTATCAAAATGGTTTCTTATTATTGTTGAGTGATTTATAGAAACAATGTCATGGACGTTGTTGTTGCAGCTATGTTAGATGACATTATGTGCAAACATAAACTAAAAACACATTTAATACTAAATACTACGATGATTTTGGTTTCAAGCTTATTTAATGTTTACTAACTATGAATTAGAAAAAAAACTAATACTATTTATTTTTACATAAATTAAAATTACATATTTAACTTGGAAATAAATATTCTAATAAAATTGCATTTAAAAAGGTAAAGCAAAACTAATCAACTAATAAGATTTCTTTAAAAAATTATTAAAAAAATACTTTAAATTAATTTGAAAATATGCAAAAATAATTAAACCTATAATTTTTATTTTACACTACTAATAAATCAATAAATCAAGATAAAAAATAACATAGAAAATAATATCATTCAAACAATTATTTTATTTTATTAACTATTTTTTTTTAGCCATTTTAACTTTTAATATATTATATTTACTTTTGTATATATATTATAACTCTCAAAATTATATATATAAATAATTTACTACATGTATATATTATATAATATATATGTTTAAAAATTCTAAAATAAATTATAAAAAAAAAACTCTTAATATATGTTTTTTAACATATATTTAATATAATATATAATATATACATGTAGTAAATAATAATATTTGTTTTACTACATATATATAGTATATATAATATTAAATATATGTTATAAAAACCCTAAAACTAAAAATTAAGAAAAACCCTTTTTTCAAAGTTCCAAATTTATTTTTATTCTCTTTGATAACTTTTTTTTTTAAATAAAAGAGGGGTAAAAACTATATTGAGCCAAAAAAATCAGTACAAAGTTAAAGAGGACAACAAACCCGCTAGGCGTCAAGAATCAAAACCAAAGTAATCAAGACACACCTAAAAAACATCTCATATCCTCCATAACAAGATCTTTAAGAACTTGGGAAAGATCTTCAGGAAGGCTTCCCCAATCATCCACATTCTAAGTACCCATCCGCTCAAATGCCCATCTAGCCAAGTCATCAACCACCTTATTCCATTCTCATGGGATATTCATCTACAAAAGGTGATAGAGTCCAACACCCCACCCAGAGAGATGATTTACTTGATCACCATAGCTAGCTGCCAATTCACATCATCAAATTGCCGCTTATTCAGCACATCCATCTCAACTTAAGAATCTGAATCATAAATAATACGTCTCCAGCCAAGGGCACAAGCCTGTTTTAGTGCCAAAAGAATAGACAAGGCCTCCATAAGATTATTAGTTTGCTAACCTCTATATATCAAAAAAAAAAACACCACCACCCCGAAGCTATCCCTGCTAATACCACCAACCCTAGCATGCCCAAGATTACCTCTGGAAGACCCATCAATGTTAATTTTCAACACACCAGGAGGAGGGAGGATTCAATGGCCACATCTTTGGATCTTCCCTCTACCACATAGGCAGGGGGCCACTCTTATCACCGATAGGAAGCTCCAAAGTCCGAACCACACCCAAATCTTCAAGGTCCACATGAACAAACATATCACACTTAGTTGCTATAGTCTCCTGGATAACCCCCAAGATTCTCACCCATAGTTTTCCAACCAAAATCTTCTTATCCAAAAAGATCCTACAGTTACGTTCCAACCATATATGCCAGATAACCAAGCTGGGGCCAATTTTCCAAGCAATATGAAGGAAAGAGGTTTTAGCTGGAGAATTCCCCAGCCCATTCTAGAAGTCATCCAGAGAAGAGACATGTTTGCACAACTAACTCCAAACACTCTACCGGAAGTGCCAAATCATTATAGCAAAGGGACACTGAAAAAAGAGATGAGAAATGCACTCTTCATTAATAGTGCACATGACACACATAGAAGGACCCTGTAAACAATGCTTCCAAAGATTCTCCCAGGTGAGGCATATTTTTTGAACCACGGTCCAAGAAAAGAAATTGCACTTAGGTCAAGAGAATTTATTCCAAATCTGTTTCTACCAAGGACCCCCAAACACCTAAAAATATGTTTATCCAACACCTGATAGCTAGAGGCAACATATAATTTCTCTTTTGGGTCATGTCCCCAGGCCAGAATGTCCCTCCTCAAAAGAGAGTTACAAACCCGACCAACCAAAATAGTGGCCAGCTCTTGACAATCCTCCCACAAACCCCTAGAAGGTCATTCCTGCGGGTCCTTCCACCTTGTACACAATAACCTGATCAAGAACCATAGGGGATTTGAAATCAACCACTCTACTCCAACCTGTCTCAAGAAAATGACTACACAAATGTTACAGAGGAGGGTGAGTTGTCATGATAGAAGGATGACCATCCCAAGAATCAACTTCTAAGCCAGTGTTGTAGATCCAAAACAACACCTATTTGACTAGCTTGGCACCTCTTTTAAGGGTACCCCAAATCATAGAACCCTTCCCCACAAGACTAAATCTAGGAACATCAACACTCTCCACATCCCCAAGATATTTTGAGGTAAGGATTTTAGCCCATAACTGGTGTTGTTGAGAACACCATCTCCAGTACAACTTAGCTTCTAAAGCCTTCCCATTCAAATCAGCTCATTGCAAGCCCAACACACCTTCCTACTTTAGCCTACAAGTAGTGTCCCACTCAACCAAGCTCCACTTCCTAGATAGGAGGTTACTAGACCAAAGAAACTGACAAGCAAGACTCAAAATTTTGATAAAGCAAGAAGGGGAAAACAACACAAAGCACCTGTATAGAGGAAGAGCTTGAATCATCAACTTCAAAAGAGTCACTCTCCCTGCTGATGAGAGCCACCTACAAGTCCAACTTGGCTGGCATTTTTGCAAAATTTATCAATAATGTCCTACCAAAATGATCTGGAGAGCGAGCAAATAGTAAGAGGAATTCCAAAATAAACGAAAGGAAGTGAGCCAATCTAAAATCTAAGGATTCTGACAATTCTCCTCTGAATAAGCTTCAGAGTATCAAAGAAATAAATGAAGGACTTTCCCTCATTAATACATTGTCTCAAAGTAGCCAAGTAGCTATCCAAGACTTTCCTCAAGTTGACTACTTCATCAACCCTAGCCAAGTGCATCAAAGCAGTATCATCTAAAAATTGAAGATGGGATTGGGTGGGAGATTATTCCCCCACCTCCAACCCTTGATGAGCCCCAACTCCACACGAGATCTAATGAATCTCCCTAATCCCTCAACCATTAAAATGAATAATCAAGGGGATAAAGGATCACCTTGTCTAAGGCCCCTAGACGCTTTGAAAAGCTCAGTAGGCTCACCATTGACCAACACAGAGAAGAAGGAAGATGTGACACAACTCTTAAGCCACTCAATCCAGGCGTTGTCAAACCCAAAATCCCTCAGAGTCCTAAATGAGAAATCTCATTAAAAACGATCGTAAGCTTTGGCCATGTCTAGTTTGATGAACATGGCCTTTTCTCTAGAGGAGGCCATAGAGTGAACAGTTTCAACTAGAATAACAACTCTGTCAAGAATCTTCCTACCAACATCAAAACCACCCTACTCATCATAAATTAACCTGATTAACCATGGCTTTAGATGCTTTGCAATCAACTTTGTAATTATCTTGTACACCACATTACATAGGGCAATTGGTCTAAAAAGATCCAAAGAATTAGCCCCCTCCCTTTTTGGGAAGAGAGCAAGAAATGTTGCATTTATGTCCCTCAACATTTGCTTATTCTTTTGAGATTCTTGGACAACCTCAAGAAGGTCAATCTTATAACATCCCAGAGCTCCTGAAATAATTCAATCAAAAACCCATCAAGCCCATGAGTTTTTCCTTTTTTCATCTTAAACACAATATCCTCCAGCTCATTCAAGGGGATCGGTTTGAGCAAAGAGTCATTCATTTCACTAGTCACCAGAGGTGTGATATAGGCCAATATAGAAGCTTCATCATCATTCACAAGAGGGGAGTCCTCAAAAAACAAAGCATAAAAGAAACAAACAGATTCATTAGAAATCTTAGCCAAGGAAGAAAGAGGAGCCCCTTCTGAAGACAAAAGTGAAGAGATAATATTACCATTCCTTCTATCCTTAACAAAGTTGTGAAAAAAGAAAGTGTTCATTTCACCCTCTTGTAGCCAATCAATGTAGGACTTTTGCTTCCAAAAAATTTCCTCCCTCAACTTCCATTCCTCAACCTCCTTCACCATCGCAACTTCAAGCTTACCATTATCATCTATGAGGCCATGGTCCCAAATTTTTTGGGTGATGGAATCCAAATGAGCTTGAGCAACCCTTTTTGCCTAAAATACATTACCAAAATGGTACATATTACAGTGCTTCAACATATATTTAACATATTGAAGCCTCTTGGAGAAGGAGTACATTGCAGTTCCATGAGCCGGCTTTGGAAGGTGCCACCAGCTAGGAACAAGATCACGAAGTGAAGCATCTCTGAGCCACTTGAGCTGAAAAGTAAATGACTGCTTTTTATTATATCTTGAAAAACCCACCAAGAGTTTGATCGGCTAATGATCGAACCCTCGCTAATCCAAAATCTCAAAGCTAGTCGTCCACTTGTCACCAACCCAAAAGCTGGACACCAAGAACCTGTCTAATCTTTCAAAAAGAGAAACATCCTTGCTTCTCCTATTGTTCCAAGTAAACATGCCATTAGAGGGCTTGATGTCAACTAGGTTCAGAAAAGCAACATTAT
Source organism: Sequoia sempervirens (assembly GCA_007258455.2). NCBI lineage: Eukaryota > Viridiplantae > Streptophyta > Pinopsida > Cupressales > Cupressaceae > Sequoia > Sequoia sempervirens. The sequence goes on from VDFB02049743.1 coordinate 264,368, forward strand.
GTCTTAGGAGATCTAAGAAGGGTTCTAGATAGGCATTCCCACCCCTCTTCTCCTCAAGTGAGAAGACAACTGCCAAAATCCAAGGAAGCCAAGGATCTAAGAATGCACATATCTAACATGAGTCCATAGTTGGGTCTTACTAGGGAAATTCGTAGGAGCATATATGTTAGAAAGAAGAATTTTCTCACCCGATTCCAAATCAGAAGCAACAAGAGAAATAGAGTACCTATAGGAGAGCCACCAAATTAGGCAAACTCTATGTGGATCCCATAAACAAGCAACCCCGCTAGAGCTACCATGTGCTCCCACACACTGACACTGACCTCTACTCCAGATCTTCGAAGCCACATTCAACATACTTTCAATAGATAACTTAGTCTCCTAGAGAAAAACCAAATCAGGAGAATGAGCACGAATCAAATCCAGAATAGCCTTTTGTCTATAGATGTTATTCATACCCTTTACATTCCAATAGAGCATAATCATCGTTGAGGTTGCGAGAAATGGGAGTCAATAGTCCTCACCTATCCGGACTCCACCAACGTCTCACCAATTAACTTAACCTTTTCTTGGTCCTTTCTACCAGCCTTAAGAGGCTTCTCAGGAGCCCCTTTTTTGGGGGGCTTTTGCTGCAAGCCCATAGTAGGAGAAGAAGACTTATTTTTACCTGATCGATCACCACCCTTCTCAATAGTGTGTCAAGAGTTGATGACATTAGAACCCCTAGTAACCACTGGGAGCAAACTAACCCCCCTGAACAATCTAGCAGAGGGAGGAAGATCTATGTCCATCTGAGTCTCATGCTCCTCAAACTGAACTGGGCTGGAACTAACAATTGGTTGATTACCAAGGAGTTTCACCACTAAGGATCCATTTGTCTCTTGCATGTCTAGGGGAACCCCCTCTTCTTGAACCAAATCCTCTAAAGTATCAAACCTATTAAAGGTTTCCTCCTCCTTCCTATCCTTGAGGGTTCTCTTTTGGCCTCTGCCTCTGTTACAAGGCTTAACTGGAATAAAACCCTCCTTATTAGCCACCACCCCATGCATGGGAGCCTTACCTTTGTCCATCTTTGGAGTAGAATGAGAAGAATCATTACTCAAACTAGAACCATGAGTAGCACGGGGACACTTATACAGAAGGTGACCATATTCATGGCACAGTTGACACCTGAAAGGCAACGCCTCATAATCCAACTGCTGAGTCCAAGAAGATGATCCAATAGTAATATCTATAGAACTCGACAATGGATTATTCAAGTCAATTTCCACACACACATGGGAAAAATAAAGTATCCTCTTATTTAATGTTTTTTGAGAAGGACCAATAGACTTTCCAAGCAAAAGAGCAATCATATGCAAAATATCACTTCTCCAGCATTCCAAAGGTAGACGGGGGAGAAAGACCCAAATCGGGACCGTAAAAGGGAACTCCTCTATAGAGTTAAAACCAACATGCCATGGTTTATAAAGAGACCCAACTAATTGTAGAAATAAGACCCACCTTCAAAATCCCTATTCCTATCAACCACGCAAGAGAAGTCCACCATGAAGAAGTTATTGGCTGCCAACATAATGTTTATATCACCCTCAAGGTTCCATGTCTTGCAAACCCAAGACTCAAGAAAAGGAAGTGACACCCTCATACCCATAAACTTGTAGATCATCACATGGTTGCTATAATACTCCACATCCTCGGCCATGGACTCTAGTTGAATCACTAAGACCAAGCGGTCTTAGGATCTCTCCAAACACCCATTCACTTTTTGCAATCAGAAAGCACCATTTCTTGGTGAGCTCGCACTAAGGAAAGTCATGTTTGAAAAATCCTGACCTCCTCCAGATGGAGAGGAGGCACAATCAGGCTTGTCCAAAGACACATGTAGCGCCATGCAAAAACAAAACCAAGCTCCTTCCATTCGCAACCAAAGCCACAGTGGAAACAATGAAGAAGCAAAACCAAAGAAGTCACAAAGAGAAAAGACAGTAGCAAGAAAATAAATTAACCCCTCCTTCTACGTCGGAACACCAACCACACCGAACGCCTTGCTCACACACCAAAACCCACCCCTAAATAGCCTGCAATGAAAAAAGCAGCAAGAAAAAACATAGAAAAGGAACACAGAAAAAGGATATATCAACCACCCTTGGCCTCTTCCTGTGCACAACAAGAAAACTCCCACCTCGATCTCTAAAGAAGCAACCCTTCACTCAGAAAACCAGGGCAACTAGGGTGATGAAGCCCTGGCCAGCCCTCGCCTCCAAGCTTCGCTGAACACCATCCATCTTTCTATCTTCTCTCCCCTCTTTGATAACCTTTTTAAAATATAAGTATAAAAATTATAATTTTATAGTAATTTAAATTGGTATATATTTTATAAAGATTACATTTTCAATCAAATAGTTTAAAATTTGCATTCATATATTTACGTGGGATTGATTTTCTCCTTTGCAACTTCTCATTTTTCTTTGTTTTTCTTTCTATTTATAAATTTTCCTACTATTTTCTTTAGATTATCTTATTATTAAAATCTTTGTTTTAAATTTTGGAAACAAAATTATAAATATATATATATATATATATATTTTCAAAATATTCTATTGTTTAGATATCAATTTTAAAGAAAATTTAAATCAAATTTCATTTAAAATAATAATAACTTTGTAATATTTTTTTTGTTAGAATAAAGTTAAATCTAGTCTATTTTATTTTATTTTTATTTGTTTATTTTTAATAATGAAAGATAATGTTATTTTTAGGGGTAAATGCTTTTGACTTGGAGCTATGAATCGGTGAACTGGTCAGCTCACAAATAGAGGATCTCAACAAAGGACCTCATTCCCAATATAAACTTTCAACAATAACAACCCAATGGGGTTTGAACCTTGATGACAAGAACAACACTGCAATAACTTAAGCATCACACAGTCATTATTGAGAAAAAGTAATATTTTATTATTATCAATTTATTTAATTAATATGAATTATTATTTATTTTTTCAATCTTATTAATAAATATTTTATAATTAATTATTAATTATAACATTTTAAAGTACTAAAAGGAAGGGGCCATGATATTATGACTTTCAAATTAATATTATGAATGTAGCATTCAACTCTTTTAGGATGTTTTTGCGTTAATGAACTTATTCAACTATCAACAATACATCCCTTCCAACAAAGTCTTAACATCTTTAAAACAAATAGAACTATGAATCCATCTAGACTTGAGGCCTTGTCATTTGCAAGAAAAAATATTACACTTCTAATCTCTTTAGGAGAAAATTCTACCATTAACATACTATTTTGTTCATCTATCACTAATCTTGGAATGTGGTCTAAGATTGTTGAGATTTTGGGGATTGAGCCTCCTTTACTCTCTTATAAGGCTTTCAAAAAGGGTGACTACTTTTTTAATTTGTTAAAAGGTGGCCCTCCTTGGATTTGATGTTTTAGATATAGATTGATTGTCTCTAACTTTATGGAAGCATTTTTTTTTTTTTATGTCCATCTCTTTCATTTAATCAAACTTCTTTAGATTTTTGTTTCCAATAATTTTTTTCTAATTCTTTTTTCATCTTAGACTCATCTTAGAAGGTGGTTTGATTCATACCGTGATTTATAAAATGAATGTTTAGATTTGAAAGCTTTTTCTTTATTCTATTTTTCCTCAAAAATGTTATTAAAATGCATTTTTTTCTATTTTATAACTTTTGATGTAATATGCTTGAACTTATTGCATAGTTGCAGCATTATAGAGCCTTTGAGAAAAGGAGCATTATTCCACATTTCTTTAGAAGGGAAATAAAATTTATATCTTTGAATCATATTGCTTCAAATATGAAGGAACATTTCCAGGAACCTTATCTTTAAAGATGCTAAGGGATATTGGAAAATGATATGATCCATATAAAGATAAAATTATACTCAAAAAATTGTGAGAATCAACAAGTCATTTGGAAGACAACAAGAATCTATCTAGTCTCTTAGCTATATGATGAAAATCATTTATTTTGTTTGTTCATGTTAACTTTCCATTGCTAGGAAAGTGGTCAAATAAGTTGCTACAATCTATGAAGCCATTAAAGTCTTTTGTTAATTTGGGTGAAGGGATTATTCCCCCCAATTTTCCTTTTGGATCCACTATTGCATTGAAATATCCTCCCAAAATTATCAATTAATCTCTCAAATAATTCAAAATCTTATGTAAGTGATTTTAGTTTTTTTTTAATTTGAAGATGTTAAGCCATAGACATCAAATATCCAAAAAATAAGATCCAATATAGGCCCAAGATAATATTTAGGCCATTTCTTAAAGGTGGAGTTAGCCTATTCTAAGGAAAAAAATTATTTCATGTAATAAAATATCATTGGTCATTAGAATATAAATGGCACTTTACCAAGAGTGTTTTGTTAGGGACGTTTAAGCTCCTAACATTCCAAGATAATACCTTTATTGTTCCTGAGAAAGGCAACAAACTCTCCTCATTCTCACTAGTCTATCTAAGGTGGTTTGAAGCCTTGCTACAATCACTTCTTGAGTTTTCATAAGTTTATATTTTCTACCTTTCTTCCTTTTTTGGGTGTAGGGGTCTCCATCCTTTACATCATTTCTAATTGGGAAATATAATTTATTTATTTAGAAACCAAAATTTCTTTTTTTATCCTTTCAAACAACTCAACTCATACCTTTTGGAGAATATCTTTTACCAAGTTATTTAAATTATCTTCCATAAGTTTCTTTCATTGTCCTAATAGATTGGCTCTACTCTATTATCTTGAGAATCATTATGTGGGATGCCTCCCAACAAGGTTTAATTTCTTCTAAGAAGAGTTTGATCATTAATTTGTGAATCACATGTTTCACCAAGACACTTCCTTACATCGTTGGCTTGAATATGTTTTGAAAATAAATCCCTATCTTCAACAAACATTGGATTCCTTTTAGGAGAAATTTCATTCATATGCTCTAATTCAAAGCCCCATTCCTTTATTTCCTGGATGCCTTTCCTTTGAGAATAAGGGGGCTTGTTTTCACCTATATTGAGGGTTTAAAATTTTGAATCCTTATAGACCCCTATATCTTATGTATCTAGAGTATATTATTGTTTTGGTTCTAAAAATGGTATTTCTTATGGAATTTCTCTTTACATTGATTGCTTAGAAGATCATTATCTTGAGAATCATTATTTGGGATACCTCCCAACAAGGTTTCATTTCTTCTAAGAAGAGTTTGATCATTAATTTGCGAATCACATGTTTCACCAAGACAATTCCTTACATTGTTGGCTTGAATAGGTTTTGAAAATAAATCCCTATCTTCAACAAACATTGGATTCCTCTTAGGAGAAATGGAGAAATTCCATTCATGTGCTCTAATTCAAAGCCCCGTTCCTTTATTGCTTGGATGCCTTTCCTTTGAGAATAAGGGGGCTTGTTTTCACCTATATTGAGGGTTTCAATTTTTGAATCCTTATAGATCCCTATACCTTATGTATCTAGAGTATATTATTGTTTTGATTCTAAAAATGGTATTTCTTATGACATTTTTCTTTACATTGATTGCTTAGAAGATCATACTTGTGACAAGAAAGTGGTTGACACCCTTTATCAACAATAAATTGATCCCATTTTTCTATTTAGGATTTAAGGGTAAATGTTAGGAAGGAAAAACATTTGGGGCATTCATTAAGGCACAAATTCTTCCATGCTCATCCAAATTGTTTAAGGTTTAGATAATGTGAATAGAAAATCACAATAGCATTGCCCAAATATTCTAGAGTTTCCAACTCCCTATACTCTATCTGGAGGTGTTTCTCAAATAGGGGAATAGGGAAAAGTCTTATTGTTGCTCCATATACTATATGTGGAGGTGTTTCAAGCAAACTCAAATACAAAAAGATCTTATAGTTGCTAAGAAATAGCCAAAGTTAGGTTTTATTTTATGGAACTTCAAATTTTTTAAAACCCATTTTGATAAAATTGATTTAAAAGGGGAAAAATTTAGAACTTTGTTTTTTTTATCGATAAAAGGCCCGAGCCTAAGTATTTTGCATTAAATATAGTATCAAACTTACAAAAACCAGAATTATAGTACTGGTTGTTCCATCCTTATCACTGAAATACTAAAAACATTTTCAGCTTCATACTAGTCTAAAAATAATAAAAAAGGAACTAATACAAATTTGACATAAACTACATAATTTCCTCATCTCCCTCTACTAATTTGTGAACCAGTTGATCCCTTCTATGCAACATGTATGATACAACAAAATACTTCACTTTAATCATTTCAATCATATGATCTCCTAAATCTTCAGCATACTTTGGGAACATTCTATACAAAATTCCTAGATCATCATCTCTTAATCCCTTTTTCATTGTAGAGTATATTTCAGCAAATCCTTTTTTTCTTTTTCTTTCAGGAAATGTCTTGGAAAAAGTCTTGCAACATCAGTCTCCCCTGAATCAAAGTTATATTTTTGCACTATCTTTAACAGCTCATTATCATCCAATACATCTGGTAAAACTAATACTGAAACCACAACTCTTAAAGCCACAAATGATTGCAACATATCCATTGTGTTTGATAGAAATATAGACAAAAGATTAGAAGGAAACATTATCCTTGGAAATTCTGGCCAAATGAATTCTTCCCCAATTATTTCTTTAATACAATCAACAATAGAAGGGCTTGATGTTTGAAAAACTTGTGCCATGTCTTCAACAGACACTTCATCTGAAAATGGAAACTCATATCCTTTGACACACACTGGGACTCTAAAATTATTTTCCTTATATTCAATTGGCATATTTAAATCCTGAAACTGAAAGCACGCCATCAAATGTTACCTCCCAGATCAAATTTAAAAAACCCACCAAATTTTAAATCCCACATGTCACAGCAATGACAAACATGAAATAACATTTGATTGCTACCAAAATAACAAAACAGGGGCCACCATATTTAATTCTAGTTTTCTTCCTTGCAGAGAACAAACAACAAAAGAAAACCATCATAAGAACCTCAAGATGCAACAAATCTATTAACAAACCTAAGCTTCAAACCATTCGACATCACCAAATTACCATCCATGAACAACTATTGATCCACTCAACACCTTGAACTGCCAACAATATACAAAACTCCAAAATAGACACCCCAAACCAGCAAATAGATGCCTTTAGACCATATCATATAAACCGAGAAACAAAATCAAGATCAATTATTAACAACCAAAACAAATGTGACTGCAACAAAATGACGCCCACAAAAAATGAACTTTATACCCACTAACAAACTCTTAGCTTGTTGATAAACAAAGAGCATTAGCAATTGTAATCAATCATAGCGTAGAGCAAAAGAGAATACAACAAAACGATGACCACAATAATAAAGAGGTTTATAACCACTTACAAACTTGTAGTGTTCTAATCCTGTTGATGATTGACAAAAATTGTGTAGAGATTTTATCCCAACTTGAATCCACTTGCACTTCAGCCGAATGCACTATTGAAATAGATAGTCTCTCACAAAATACCAGACATTTTCCTTTTACTAACAATGCCATGCTTTTATAAACGATCATGCAATCTTTGCAAACTTTTGAAGTAACCCCGTAGCTCGTGAATGTAGGCTGTATACACCACGTTAATTTCCATAAGCATTACCTTCCAATGATTACATGTAAACTCATGATCTTTCCCCTAACACCTTCATCGTGTCCTTTTAAAATTATTGAAAACTTTGATATTCCCTGCTACAGATACCTTCAGGGAGAACAGTTTATTTCATGATTACAAATCTTTGCCTTTGAAAAGTATCCAACTGCTGCTTGCCGAAGAATCAAACTGCTATTGAATAGCTCATGAAACTCAGAGATCTGGCCGACAATCATTAAATTTACATATAAAATATAATCATTACACCATAACATCTGATTTCTCCCATGTGCTTTTAATAAACATCACATTCCACTTCGAAGAATAATACCCTTCTTGCAAAATACAACAAAGTTAGCAAAACAAGATACTTTTTCACAATTTCATTCCCTCATTTAGATCCCGCTTGTTTTGTTCAAAATATTTGAACCCTCATCTTCAGAACTAAATGAGTGGTATAACATAAAGTCTAAAGACTTTACAAGCCCCCAACAATACTTTGAATCCATGCATAGACTACACATAAATGTACCACACCCTCCTGCATATATTTTTCCCCTGTTTTAAAACTAAGAAACCATATGCTCTTTATCCCACTTTAACAATTGTTGCACATTCAAAGATAACTTTGTGATGTCTTCACCATACATTTTGACCTCTGCAGTTTGATCACAACCTATATTTGCAACACCATCCGCCACTTGATTTGCCTCCCTATAAGCATGATAAATTTGATACATATCAAACTTTTCTAATAAGATCAAAATTTGTTGCAGAACATAATTAATTTTCCAGTTACAAGATTTTTTCTATCTTTGCAAGCATTTATAATTAACAAAGAGTCACCTTCAATTACCAATTTGGACACCTTATGTAGATTTGCTAAGAACAAACCATGTAGAAGAGCCTGTATTTCAGCTTGATTGTTTGTTCTATTTGGCAATGAAATTGATTTTTCTCCTATCAGAGAACCCACATGATCCCTTAACACTACTCGTGCCCCAAATAGGCCAGGATTACCCCTTGACACACCATCAAAATTTAATTTAATAAAACTCTCAGGCGGAGGCACCCACACAACCTTTGTTCTGTCAATTTTACCTTTTACACCCGATCCCATGCTACCTTTAAATGGCACAATCAAGTATTCCCAACTCTTTAACTGTTTAGCATCCCAATCCGTAAATGCAGAGCCCACATGCTTATTACTTTGCACATAACCATTAGTAACTTCAGAGATTACCTTTTGCAACTTATCTAAAACCAAATCCAAACTAGACTTTTCTTTTCTGAAAATCCTCTTATTCCTTTCCCACCAAATACACCATAAAACCAAGGAAGGAATTACCTTCCATAAACTTGCAAAAAGTGAATTCTTATACAAATCAGGCCAAGACATAAACAAATCCCAAAGGTTATGAGGAAAAGGCGATGCCCACCCAAGTTTGGATTGAACAAAGCTCCAACATGAGGTAGCAAATGAACAATTTAAAAATAAATGGTCAACATCTTCAAAATATTCTTCACAAAGCACACATTTAAAAGGATTAGCAATTCCAAGCTTAACTAGCCTATCACTTGTTAATATCCTATGCTTTAAGGCCAACCAAGAAAAACAACCAGCTTTTGGTAGAACTATTGAATTCCAACAAAACAAAAGCGCTCTTTGGCTACAACCCTGATCTGTATGTGACATAGCAGCCTTATACCCCATTCTAACTGTATAATTACCAGTTTTTGAAGGTGTCCATATCAATTTATCATGCTCTTTCCCTATGAAAATATTTCTAAACTTAAGATCATTTGCCAATTGTACATGTTGATCATGAGGAATGATATCTGGCGGCAAAACTTTCCATATTACTGCTCCAGCTTTCCCATCAACTTTCTTAATAAAGTCTTTTAGTTTTACACCCCAATTATTTGTTGTATATATAATTGCATCATGAAAACTATACAAATCTTCTTAAGGTGACATACCATTCCACAAATCTTGCCAGAAATTTGCACTTTCCGCATTATGAATTTCCCAAGACAAATAATTAATAACCACCTTACGACAATCAACTAAAAAATTCCACATCACAGACCCTTTAGGAGAATTAGAGATATTAAGAATACGAGTTGGATTATCCGTATCAAGATACTTGCCTTGCATAATTTTACACCATTTTGCATGCGGTCTTGTATACATATGCCACACCAATTTAGCACCCAATGCAACATTTCTTGCAAACATATCATGCAACCCAGCCCCTCCTTTTTGCTTATCTTTACAAATATTTTGCAATGATATTAAAGGGATTTTTCTTTTTGAATCCATATTACCCTTCCATAAAAAAGATCTGATTATCTTTTCAACTTCTGAAATAACTGCTCTTGGAGCTTTTAATACCGCCATAAAATAATTAGGAATGGATGACAAAACTGATTTAATGAGTAATATTCTGCCAGCAATAGATAACCATCTCCCCTTCCAACTTGAAATTCTTGATTTAATAGTTTGAATTACCTTATCCCAATAGGACACTCTATTCTGACCAACAAAGAAAGGGATACCTAAGTATTTACAAGGAAAATTTGCAACTCGATGACCAATAAGATGAATAATCTTATCCCTTAACACTGGATCTGTATTGAAATGTAATTTTTTTATTTACTTGAATTCACCTTTTGACCTAATGCTAAAGATTACCTTTGCAAAACTTCCTTAATCTGCTTAGCTTCCTCAATAATAGACAACCCAAACAAAATTGTATCATCAACAAATAAAGAATGAGTAATTGATAAACTTGTATTTTGCAGATGAATGCCTTTCCATACTCCATCCAAGTGAGCCTTTTTAACTGATCTACTTAATGCTTCAGCAAGAACAATAAACAGGAAAGGAGACAAAGGACCACCTTGCCTTATCCCTTGTGTGGACTTGAAAAACCCTGAAGGTATACCATTTATTAACACAGAAAACATTGCACCAGATAGACATGAGTAAATCCCTTTGCACCATTTCTCATGAAAACTAAACTTCTTTTAAATTTGCATCAAAAAAGACCAATCAACCCTGTCATACGCCTTCATCATATCCAATTTAAGAACAAATGTTGATAAAGAAAATGAAGATACTGAATGCAAAACCTCATGAGCAACTAAAGTCCCCTCAGATGTTTCTCTTCCCAACACGAAACCACCCTGCTCCTCTGAAATAATACCTTGGATTATCTTGACTAACCTCAAATAGATTGCTTTTGTGAAAATTTTATAAACATTGTTGCAAAGCGAAATGGGTCTAAACTCTGAAAAAGAGGAAGGATTATTTACCTTAGGAATCAAAGCAATATGAGTTACATTAAATTGCTTTAGCATAGTTCCAGAACTTCGAGATTCCTCCAAAGCTTTCAACAAATCCACCCTAATGAAATCCCAACATTTATGAAAAAAGAGAGAAGTAAAACCATCTGGACCTGGCGCCTTATCAACAGGCATTGAAAAAACTACACTTTTCAACTCCTCCAAGGTAAACGGCTTCATTAAATGCAAATTATCTTCAAGCAAATCAAGAACCGGAATATTCTTTAACATTTCTTCCCTTACTAGTGCTTGCTGATTAGCTGTAACATTTGTTGCAGTAAGTAAATTTTCAAAAAACTTAACACCTTCTTTTTGAATATCCTCCTCTCTATTTAATCTTTCCCCTGTAACACTATCTTCAATTGAGAAAACAAAATTTTAAACCTTTTTTATTTGAGTCGATCTATGAAAAAACTTAGTGTTTTTATCACCCTCTTTAACCCACGTCTCTCTAGACTTTTGACGCCAATAAATTTCTTCCCTAGCAGATAATTCATCCCATTCTTCTTGCAATTTTTTTTGAAGCTCATATGATTGAGGTGTTAGGCCTTGAACTATAATTTCAGAATTGACCAAAGACAATTTCTTAAATACCTCATCCTTCTGCTAGAAAATATTTTTAAAAACTGTAATATTCCATTGCTTTACCTTCTTCATTACAAACTGTAATTTGCAGCATAACCTATATATGAAAGTTTTGTCCACTTTTGGCGCCTGACCCCACCATTGTTTTAATAGGTCCATAAAAAAGGATGCCTGAACCACATTTTTTCAAATTTAAAAGATGTTTTTGCAACTGCAGCTATTTTATTCCTCTCAATTTCCATAGAAAGAGGGAAATGATCAGATCCTATCCAAGGTAAAATTTGTGACAATAATACAAATTTCTGAATGAACCAGTTGGAAGAAACCAAACTTCTATCTAAGCGCACCGCAATTTGTAAGAAATCTTTACTCTTGTTTGTCCAAGTATAATTTCCATTGCTTGGTTGCACATCTACCAAAGCATTATTAAGGACAAAACAATTGAAATCTTCAACTATTTTTGGAGGAATGATCCCACCCTTTTTATCTTTCAGAGATAAGATTGCATTGTAATCACCCATTAATACAACCCTCTCCAAAGCCAATTGCTCCTGAATTTTAGACAAATCTTCCCACATACATTTCTTACCAGCTGTTGAATTAGGAGCATAAACATTTACAAGATAAAATGTTAAATCAAAATGCACCACCTTTACTAACTGCCAATGATGATGAGACCTTATTGTTTCTAACAACACATTTTGAGGCTTCCACAAGATAAGCATACCACCAGAAGCCCCACGTGCTTCTGATTGAACAGAGTTCCAACCACTCCATTTACTAATGACATCATTAAAATTTTGAAGAGACAACTTCGTTTCTTGCAAGAGAATAATATCTACCCCAGACCCATCAATTTGATGTTTCATGCAGGCCCGTTTGTTAGGGGCATTAAGGCCCCTAACATTTCAAGATATGATCCTCGTAAACTATTCAGAGAGATAAATGCTCCCCTCAAACGTTTTTTAATACTCCCATCTAAAGTTGATTGTCTGCCTGATGCTATTTCCTCTTGCAACTTGGTTGCATTTGATTTTCTACCTCACTTTCCAGGTGACTTTTGAGGAGATAAGATCAAAGCTAGAGTTTGCTCTATTGACAAACTCTAAGAAAAATCAAATTCCCTATCTCCCTCTTCATGATCTTTACTAACTTTAGTTACTTTTGATGAAATTGCAACCAAAGAAGACAAACACTCCTCCTTTAAATTTGCTAAATTAGTTGAAAACTGAATGTCATCAATTGGTAAATCTAATAGTGACTTTGGTATCTCCAATTCCTCTGACATTTCATCAATAAAATTAGAACTTACCTTGTTAATAATATTTTTAGCAAGACCCTCCAAATCATCCAAATCAAGGAAGGACTGAAAATCCAAAGAATCAGATTTATCTAGCTTGTTTTCTTCCCAAGGCATTTGCACTACCTCTGACTCTGACTTCATTAACTGATTCCCCACAGAACATACTGGAGTAGAAAAACTATCAGAATATTTCCCTACCAAAAATGAAGAAATACTCACAACTTGTTGGAAGGAAATGTGGAAAATCAAAGGAGAGTATTTATGTAGAACATTAGATCGTAAAACACTTTGCAACCTTACAATAACACCTGTTGAGTTTGCTTGAACTGAAATAGTAGGACCCATTCCTTACCCTTAGAACTTAATTTTTGCACTAAAAAACTACATTCACCTTTTTGAAAAATAGAGTTGTTTTCCCTTACAATGTTCTGCACAAACATTTTTGACTTTCCCTTATCCCTCCCAAGGAGAAACTTACCCAACACATTTTCAGTGAGAGAATTACCTTCTTGAGAGCCCTTAAATTGCCCCAAATTAAAATTTGACATCTGATTAGAAATGAAAGAATCAACAGGCTTAACACTATCTCTTTCAACCTTCCTTGTTTTACAAAAGGTAGTTTTATGCCCCAAAATATGACATTCCTTACAAATATTTGTACGATTCTCATAAAAGATTGATTTCATGTGAACCCCCGATTTAGAGATTATCTTGATGCTTTTAGGTGAAACACTTGAGACATCATATAATACACAAACCTTAACTGGAAGAGCAGGATTGGAAAAGAAATCAAAATCATGTTTAAGAAACGTGCCAACCTGATTTGCCAAAATTTGAACAATCCATGGTTCCCTATATTCTAAAGGCAGAGATTGCAATTGAATCCAGAAAGGAATATATCTAGTTTTAACCATTTTTGGATTAAAATTAGGAACCCAAGGCTGGATATACAACCCAAACTCTCAAACACCCAAGATTTCTCCTTAAAAATCTCATCTCTAGCATTTTTAGAGGAAAAAAACACAACAAAAAACCCATTTCCCCTATCAATATAAAAGACCTGAGTAGCCATGTCCCAATCATGAAAGATTAGATCTTTCAACAAAGAAATGGAAGGAGAGTATTGCCATAACTTACAAATTAAAGCTGTTTCAAACAGATTTTGTGATTGATCCTTCAATAGACCCTCGGGAATCAAAATCTCTGGAACCTTTTTAAAATTTCCTTTAAAAGAGAACTGATCTCCCTTTTTCACTTGTGTTTGCCCTTGTGATTCCTTCGAGAAATTTTTCTGTGGATGTGAAAACCTGAACTGTTGCCCTTGCGTTCCCCAATGATGGGTCTTCGAGACCTTAATCCCCAGTTGCACATTATTAGGAAATGTAGCAGAAGAAGAAACATGCAGGGGAATAGTATTAGGAAAATAAGCAGGAAATCGATCACCTTCAAAACCAGAGGATTTCCCAACACCAATAGTATTTGTTACTAAGCTATTCCGCTTCGCATTTTGAAACTGCAAATGGAGAATCTTGTGACAATCTTCTTCACTTCTCACAATATTATTTGGAAAAGATGCAAGAAAACTATCAGATTCTGCCTGAATAACATTAACACCATTTGGATTGAAGGGAGCTACAGAAGATTGCTGAAACCGTTGAAAATCCCCACAAGCGGCTAAGTCTGAACCACAGCCAATGCCCTTCCCATTATTTCCAAGCCCTTGAACCGGAGCAGACCTCCCATTATGAAAAAAACCCTGTTTTTCCACAGAAATGATATTTCCGGAATGCCGAGGAAGAGATCTACTCGAAGAAGAACGTAAAGACCCTGAAAGCGAAAACAAATCAGAGGAAAGGTCATCATGGAAATCCTTCGCAGGCACAAAATGGTTCAATTTTTTTGAAAAATTCCCGTTGAGCGCGAAATAAAAATGGAGTATATAATGTTTACAACCCAACTCTTTTAAATGTCCTCTTGTTTTTCCTAATTTTTTATCGATCAAAGCCCAATGAAAGGACTAGTTCATTTAAGCAATTTCTTTTTGCATTTACTTTCATCTCTCTTGCCATCTCCTCTTTGACCATGCAACATTCCAAGATGTTCTTGCTTTGGGTTGCAGGTCATTACATTTTCTCCCTTCAATTCTGGGCCTCACTTGGATTATTAAATGTCTTGTGATGATTCACCATGATGTCTACCCATGAACTTTGCCTACTCTTCTCCATGATTTTTCACCATACAAAATAATCATTTCTTTAAAGTTATCTCGTTTATTTTCCTAAGGCTTTAAGCTAAATTTTGAGGTGAGAGCAAACAAGTTTCTCTTTTTCAAAATATAGTGAGTTTGGTACATTATTGTAGACAGATGCAAATAAGTTTCTCTTTTTCAAAATATAGTGAGTTTGGTGTATTATTGTAGACAGATGCAAATGTATCTCATTTTTGCAAGTCTTTGGCCATAGCCCTATCATCTATCTTACATTTTGCTTCTCTCACAAATCCACTAATTTAGTGACTTGTCCAATTAATTCATATACATGTTGTAATGTCTTGAATTGAGATACACCCATAATGCTTTCCAATTAATTCATATACATTTTGTAATGTCTTGAATTGAGATACACCCATAATGCTTTGACTACCTCACTTCCTCCATGTTACATGGCTCAATATTTTTATATTTTTGTTAACCAAAATTTTGCCACATCTAACTATTTTCCATTAAACTTAAGTGTTTGTAATGAATTCCATATGCATTGGATGTAGTAATGTAAATGTATTCCCTTCTCTTGGAGGGAGGTCATGGATGTTACTCTCAATGTAGTGAAAATTCTCAATATTTGCTTATTTAAGTTGATAGCTTCAAATAATTAATCTTATCCCTAAGATTAATCACTAATATAATTTTACAAATCCACTATTTATTTTTTAGTTTATTTAGTAATTTTTTTTTATAATTGAAACTAGCCTTATTTACATTATTTAAGAATTATAAAAGTTATGATATATAAAGATTTTGAAGAATAGATATTTTTTTAAATTTTTTTGTCAAAACTTCAAGAATAAAATTTGGAGGGTTGATCCCATAGTACAATGGTTAAATGGTGTCATTATTGCAGTCACGCTTGCCTGAGTGTTGGTGGCTTAAAAAAAAAAACTAATAATTCTATATTATTTTTATTTCTTCTCTTTTAAAATTATATGTAATAATTTTGGATATATTAAATAATATAATAAATTAATAAATTAATAAATATCTAATAATTCTATGTTAATATCAATTTTCTATGTCTATATTTTTAATGTATTTACATAAAAAAATATAATTTATAACATTTTAATGATTAAATTTTTAATATAATAATTGTTTACTTAGCAAGTTCTTGCATATATCATAAAATTCATAAGAAATGTTATTTAAAATAACTAAATTTTTAATATAATAATTTGTTACTTAAACATATTTTTCTTTAAATCTTAAGATTCATAAAAAAATAAATTAATAAATATCTAATAATTCTATGTTAATATCAATTTTCTATGTTTGTATATTTTTAATGTATTTACATAAAAAAATATAATTTATAACATTTTAATGACTAAATTTTTAATATAATAATTATAATTTATAACATTTTAATGACTAAATTTTTAATATAATAATTGTTTACTTAGCAAGTTCTTGCATATATCCTAAAATTCATAAGAAATGTTATTTAAAATAACTAAATTTTTAATATAATAATTTGTTAACATGTTTTTATTTAGATCTTAAGATTCATAAAAAAATAAATTAATAAATATCTAATAATTCTATGTTAATATCAATTTTCTATGTTTGTATATTTTTAATGTATTTACATAAAAAAATATAATTTATAACATTTTAATGACTAAATTTTTAATATAATAATTATTTACTTAGCAAGTTCTTGCATATATCCTAAAATTCATAAGAAATGTTATTTAAAATAACTAAATTTTTATAATAATTATTTACTTAGCAAGTTCTTGCATATATCCTAAAATTCATAAGAAATGTTATTTAAAATAACTAAATTTTTAATATAATAATTTGTTAACATATTTTTGTTTAAATCTTAAGATTCATAAAAAAATTCAAGAAATGTTATTTAAAATAATTAAATTTTTAATATAATAATTTGTTACTTAACATGTTTTTGTTTAAATCTTAAGATTCATAAAAAATACTATTGAATTTTTTTGTATGATCTTTGGATAACTAAATTTTTAATATAATAATTGTTTCTTAGCAAGTTTTTGTTTAAATCCTAAAATTCATAAGAAATATTATTGACTAAAAAAGAAATGCAATAGTGAATTTTTTTTTGGGTATGATCTTTGAATAGCAAGTTTTTGTTTAAATCCTAAAATTCATAAGAAATATTGTTGACTAAAAAAGAAATGCAATAGTGAATTTTTTTTGGTATGATCTTTGAATAACTAAATTTTTAATATAATAATTGTTACTTTACATGAATGTTTAGAAAAGATCCAACTTATTTGATTTGATTTTTATATTTTTAATGCAGTTTACAATTCATTGATTATAGGTACCATGTTTGTTCATTCTACATTCCTTGTTAATGTGCAAGGTGCACGTCTCTGCTTGCATTCCATTCCTGTTCCATGATATCCACAATCTTTTGTTATTTATTACTTACTTTTTCCCTGATAACTTCATAGTTTTTCTTCCAAATTTTGGTTGGCCTTGGTGGGGGGCCAGATAAATATAATTTGCTTCCTTTCCTCACAAAGGACAATTGGCCCATTTCATTTCCTTGGCCTTAATGCCAATTTAATTCATTTTCTTGGCCTCAATGCTGATCTAATTGACCGTTACATTCGTTTAAGGGATACCGCTTTTGTCTGTTCCATTCATGTTTTATTTTGTTTCTTAAAAAACTTGAATGAGAGAAATTATAACGGGTGAAGAGAAGGCTACTCAATTACAGTGTCTTCAAAACTGATATAAAAACAAATAAAAAATGATCCCGCAGTGAACAGATTTCCAAAAAAAAGGTTCATTGAAATCATGGCAAATAACTGGCCTCGAGATTTTATGTCTTGCTGTTAATGATCCCGATGAGAAAAAATGGGCAGAGTTTGCAGGAAAACTATTTTGGAACCAAAACCAAAACTAGGTAATCTACCTACAGCCGCTGCTTCGATCTAATTACAACAAGTGAAAAGGAAATTGGAATTTTAGAGCTGCTCAATTCTTGAGCTGGAAAGAAAATTTGAGTTCAGATTTGATTAAAGCCTTTTTAACAGAAAATATTGGTTGAGTCAATTCGGAGATCCAATTTGATTCGATTTGATTTGATTAAATTCGGAGATCTAATTTGATTTGATTAAGTTCGGGCACCCAAAATTTGATCTGAATCAAATTTACTCTAGTTTGAAGAATTCACGGCAGATTGACGGTTTGACAGTGTGAGACTTGTTTCAGGCTGTAAGTTCAGCCAATAGAGTCTTATCGGCTAAAAAATAATTCATCGACTTTTTAAACTATGTTGTTAATAACTTTATCTCTGGTAACTGCACTCAATGTGACCTATTTTATTTATTTTGATCCAAACCCTAGTTTCATTTCACAATATATTCCCTATTCATTTTTCAGTAAACTTGAACATCAAAGTAGGTCAGGTTTGTAGGTTCACTTAATTTTCAAAATACTGTACTGCAAAACAAACCAAGAGCAAAAGCCATTATAATTCATATCATATTCCAGATCCTCGGATGCACATTTAAAAAAACTCAAAATCGGGGAAAATTCACACATCCTCCTAATACAAAATTGCTTCTGCAATTCAACCAAACCCAAAATCACTTATCCCCAATCTTTTAAAATCCTCCTAACCACCATGCATTATTTCACAAAAAAATTGAATAGAAAACCATATATAAAAAATATAATTTCAAAACCCTCAGTAATAAAATCCAGACACGGCAAGCCCTAAGTAAAAAAAATCAGACACGCCAAACCCTAAGCAAGAAAAGATCAGACACGCCAAACCCTAAGCAAGGAAAGATCAGACACGCCAAACCCTAAGCCAAGATGCAAATCAGACACAAGTCCGTTGTCTTAGCCGAGTCAATCAGAACCTGTTGGTATATAAAAATAGCATCAACAAATTTTCAGTGGATTGACAGATTTTAGTATTCATCACATTGACCGGCTATTTGCAATAAATAATAGACTCCAATGTTATCATTAAAATGCTCACTCAGAACTTCTTAGAGGATGTTGCCTTCATCGAAACAAATGCTTCTAAGGCAAACAAGTTTTCTCATCATAGCGAGCAATACATCATTTTTCTTTCAAAGAGACAGATCAGGCTTTGTGGAAAAGCTAGAAAATACGCCATAGATATCTATAGAAACAGCACTTACCGTTGAAAAGCAATGAATCTGTTGATCCTTAACCCTCACTACACTAACGTCTGCACATCTAAGTAGATCACTGATATCTAATATTACTGCGCAGTTGAATATATAACCTTCTAGTGCAAACCCTAAAATACAGAACCCTAATCGAATTGCCAACCACAGGAAAAGCCCAATTTTTAACGCCTAAAATTTGACGGTCGACGCTGCTTGTCATTCGAAGTTGCCTCTTTTATTTATATACATATATATTATAGGTATTTGACAAAATATTCGCAAATTCTCATTTTATGTAATATATTCTTAAAAATTTATTCTATTTTATGACAAATTGTCTAAATGCTGAAATAAATGTTAGAAATTATATTAAAATTTTAAAAATATTAGGGTAAATTAGTTAAACAATAATAATTAGTAAAATAAAAACATTTAAGGATTATTGAGTTGGGATTGGTTCAATGTTGATTTGATTTTATTAGAAGTTTTCAATTGATTTACTTCTATACTAGCACTTGCATCTATAAGAGGTTCAAGGAATATGCCGATAGGAAATTAAATGTATTTTGATAACCCATTAAACATGTTTACTATAACAAAAAAGAGGCATAGATCCCAATAGGTAAAACTCCTAGTTTATTACTGGATGGATTATTTTTGGAACAAGGAAAAATAGAATTAAATAGCTTGCAATTACAAAAAAAGAAACTAATTTCCTCAATGACATTGAATATAAAGAGTAGCCAAGCATTGATTTCAAGTACCAAAAGTTAGATGAAGAGGCATGTCGGTTAAATCCATGTTGGGTAAATATTGCTAATACAACTATTGGTAAACAAAACATTGACTGTGCCACTGCAAGGGGCATCTCCTCATCATACCTATTACACGAGGATTTTTATTCATTAGTGCAATAGGATATTAGATTTTGACAAAACTAAAATAGCATACATTTCTTCAGTAGGAGCAAATTAAAAAATAAAAATGTACAGTTGAGGGGAAGTTGGAGCTAGTGGAGAGAAACACCGACATTAACTTCTTAAATGAATGCTAATACAAAAGTGCTCAACAAAAGGCATCCAGGTACAAATATGTTAAGGCATTTAGCATACATAGAAAAATGGAATAAAAGTGTATCAATGAATTGAAAAGTTCAAAAATTTCTTGACCCATTGGTCTAATGGTGCTTTAAAGGCCAACAGTGGTATGTTCCTTGAATAGTTTCCACCTAGGAGAATAGTTGGATAACACTTAGTTCAAGAAAAATGAAGAACTCACCAAACCAAATGCTTTTATGAAATATCATTTAAATAATACTTCAACGCCTAAACTTGAATATCCACAAAGCTAAACCCAAATTAAGAATGATAAGAGTCTTAGCAATTAGATTACCCTATAGTCTCAAGTCATTGCTTATGCCATGACAAACCCAAAGGCAAAATAGGTCATGCCAACCAATACCATGGCTTTAAACACAATGCACTTAGAAAAGTTATGACACTATTTGTCCACATGGTATATCCCATTTACCTCCAAGTCTGCAAAATATGAAAATTTCAACTACAAGAGTTATTTTGATTTGATTAAGTAATTAAAGATACATGAAAAAAATCATTCTCATTTATCAAAACTCAAAATGTTTGCATAGCGAAATTTGATTTTACTTTAATTGATATAAAGTGTGTTGTGATGCCTAGCTTGTCCTTACAGATGCAATGATGAAGTGAAAAATTGGTAATGGAGCTCACAATAGTCATTCATTTGGAACTCATTACATAATGATAAATTTCCTGCAATCCTAGTAATTTCTGAGGGGGGAAAACATGAGTTTCCATAGTCAATTTACCTCTTGTAGATCTATTGCAAGATTGCCATCAGTCATTTGTTGAAGTATAATACTCTGATTTAAATTCCATAGCTATTATTTAGGGATCTTGTTTAGGTTGTAAACAGTTCATATACAAGTGTAAGAGTGTCTTAGTTGTATTTGGTAGATTAATGAGTTCAAATAGGGTAGTCTCTTAATATAAAAGATGGAGTCTTTATTAAGAATCTAATGTCGACTTTATGTATATAGTTAAAATAGGGCAATTTGTTTATGTGAAAGATGGAGTCTTTAGTAAGAATCTATTGTTGACTTTGTATATACACAAATCTATGTATAAATAAAGAAAGTGTGAAGTTTTTGTGTGCATCTCTCTTTTCTTTATATTGTTACATTTTTCATAATTTTAACATCATTCAATAAGATGGTAATATGTGAACCCACCTTATGACTTCATTGATATGCTTACAGGTATGACAAACTATTGGTTGAACTCAAATTAATTTTGGTTTTAATGTTGACAACTACCATATTTGTTGTGATTACTTGTTACTCAGGTGTTGTAATGTCTTAAATGGGTGAATCTAGATTCAAGAGAGAGGGGACATGATTAGTTAGCTATTTGAATAATTAAATGGAGAAAAATATATCATGGAGGTGGATTATATATTCAATCTTCCTTTTCTAAGAGTAAGGAATGTTTAGAGGTGCTTGTGAGCTAAATAGGTTCCATTGTAATTGTCACCACCATATATAATGAAAATGCCACTTCTCACTATATCTTCCCACCCACCCAACAATAGTGGAGCCGAACCCATCCTCGGTGGGTGGCAATAGTGGAGCCCAACCCAACTATATCTGGGTGGGAGGGAATCATAGGGTCTTGGTAGTTCTTGGGATGGGCGGGAGAAGTAGTGGAGGTATATGTCATTGAAGGTGTCAGGGAGTTCTAGTTGGGCACTCCAGAGATGCGGGGTCATCTTCAAATGATTTAAAATGCATTTGTCAAAACCCACAAGAAGCAAAAGTCTACCAACCACACTTCAAAGGAATGGCTTCATTTGAATTTATATAGCTTTCTCCAATAATAATAAACAAATAATTAAATAAAGAATTTTAGAAAACCCTGAATTCAACATAAAAAGGCTATCAAGGGAATAAAAACTTCTAAGAGTGTCATATAGAAAAAATAATTAAATTAAGCACAGTTTCAAGATTGTCAGAAACCTACTACTTGATCAAAAATAAAGTTCATAAAATATTGACTAAAAGTTGTAGGATTCATGTATTTCTTTATCTTCCTTATATAATCATAAAAATATAAAGCTATGAAAAGCATGATTACAGTAGTAAGAAGCATCTATTTTGTATCCCAATGGTAATCAATAGAACCCATTAAGCTTGGATCTATTTGTTGGCAAATGAAACATAGGTTTGTCTGGTAAATCATCAAAATCCTTGATCTACCCTGTCATCATTTTTCAGCCTTGTAGCCAATTCATACACCATATATTTCATAACTTCCTTCAATGGTTGCATAAATGAAAAAATAGAGAAAAATGGGGACTTGGAAAATCACAACTAAAAAATTGCAAACTCAAATCCTATCAATAAATAAGTAGTTCCAAATGGCATTTTAAAAACAAGCAATAAAAACCAAACAAAATGAAAAATCATAAGACAACAAAAACACCTGTAAAAGAAAAAGACCGGTATGATAAATACAAGGGTTGATAGAAGCTGCATAAAACTCCCCACACTGAAAAAGCTCATCACTTTTCTCTGGAGGAAGATATTATCTTCATCAAATAATTATCCTCTCATACTCCATGAGACTCTGGGCATGTCAAATGATTTACCTCGAGTTTCTTCACAAGTTATGTCATGCTGCCAATGATGCCAATGAAAAAAATGGGCAAAGTTTGGAGGAAAAATATTATGAAATCCGACAACAACATAAATTTTTAAAAGATGAAATGAACCAAAGCCAATCTCTCTACAATGGTTGCTTCAATCTATTTAGAATTAGCAAAAATTAGAGCTAAAAACATTAGGGTTTTAGAGGTAGCATTTTCGCGAGCTTGAGACAATGAATGGTGGCCAACAGTAATCAAATCTAATGATATTGCATTTTTAAAAAAGATAACAATCTGATCTATCAATAGTAAAAAGTATGGCAGATTTTTGAGTGCCTTGAAGTGGGGCATGTACGCATCGTATTAGTCCAAAATAATAATTTTTTGCTTCCAAGATAATCAAATCATTCACGTCTAATCCCATCATAAGATTGGATATAATATCATGTGGAATTAATTGATTCACTATATGGATATAACATACCTACTGCACAGACAAGCCATCTAGGTTTTTCTCGATATTAACTCTACTATCATAGTTCGCTCTTTTGAGGGCCATATAACTCAACGTCCAAGCTGCTCAATGGAGGAAAGCTCTATGCCAAGTTTAATAGAGGGGAATTAGAATTATAATCAATATTCAATCATGATTCAAATTAGATTAAAAGAAGTTGGTGGAGCAAGCTTGAATTTGAACAACAACACAAGCATTATGCAAAAAATCTTGTAGAAGGGAAATCAAATTTGAAGACATCAATGCATTGAAATATAAATATAAAGTACTTTTTTTTGAGCAAGAGTATACGTGAAAATCAATATACAATTTTTTTTGCAACTTGCTACAAGGAAAATATTGGTTGTGAATTAAAGTTTTTTTGCAAGTGTGTTAGAAAGCAGTGGTCAATCCTTGAAATTGGCGACAATGATTATTGAATTATGGCATTACTGTTGAACTCCTACCGTGGTGGATTATTGTACATATCTAGCATAACATATATATATGGATAAACAACTTTTTTGGTCACCTGAAGATGGTTCAATGATAGGATAAACTTGTTTCTAGGCGTGAAATAGGTTTGTCAATGGATTGTGGACTAGCAAGTCCACTTAAAAAAAGCCTATCGACTAATTAGAAAAATAATATTTGACTATAGATTTGAGCTTTTGCATATATATGCATTGTAACTTTGGATATGAACTTTATTTAATTTCACGTCTATAACTTGTTTGCCATGATTTTTATAAGCTACAAAAAAATGATTGTGTGGATAGGGAAGTTGGCTAGGAAATAATTGTTCTCCTTTGGTCAAACTCTTAGGATATTGATTTAACAACTTTTTACAATGATTGAAGTGTTGAATGCACAAGACAACTAAGAGGGGGGGTGAATCAGCTGTACATTAAAACATCAAAACCCTCATTAACATTCAGATTTGCATTAGTCCTTAAACCCTTAACAACCATTAAACCCTTATCATACATTAGCAAAATGTAAACATGAGAAACAGTAATGCAAACACATGCAAACACATGAGAACACAAGATTTATGTGGAAAACCCAAGAAGGGAAAAACCACAGTGATGATTAGCTCACAATATAAAGTAATTGCAACACCCAATACAATAGGCTCATTGCCCAAAAGAAGAGAAGGGCTCATTGCCAGATTATAGAAAAGAGGAAAGAAGAATGTTACAACATGAGAAATCCATCTCCAAGCAACAAAAAGATCCACCACAATATCACTAGTACATTCACAGCCTCTCTAAAGATTGTAGACACCTTCTGCTCACTACTTCCAGTAGTCTAACACATTAAAGCTCATACTACATTTCACACTTTCACACTTCACAACTCTGCACTTTGCATCACACACTTCACTACTTTGATTCTCCATCAACTTAGCACTTATTTATACCATCCTCAACCTTGAAAATAATTGACAAGGTTGGCTATGCACCTTAACTGTGCAAATTCAAATTAGATCGGCACTAAGCATTTCCATGGTGGAAAGGAATGAAAGAGGACCACACCACACCTTAACTCAGACCTAAAACCATACATATATGCCACACTACACTTCCACAAACATCGAAGCATATCCACAATTAGTGTAAACACCAAGGGTGGTTGAACCTGTGTAAACACCATTAAACATTAAGTACACACTTCCTTTGATCCAAAGACAACTCGCAGACCACACACAACACTTAAACACCATCTAGAATATTCCATCAACACCCTGAAATCCAACAAATCCTTCATAAACATCATACACCATAAGAACATGTTCATCTTGCACATCCAATTAACCTTCAACCCCTGAATCCAACCTAGCAGAGCACCAAAACACAAATAACTCATATTGAAAATAGATACTAATAATACAAGCACACTTCTAGATATGCAAGACCAAAAACCAAATTGCGAAGAAATGCGAAGAAAAACCATTTCTCCTAGACACCACTGCAATACATTGTTCACACAGTGGTGAACATAACTTTCTTTGCACACTAATCCAAAACTTGAAACTATGGATATAACACCTTTGAATACCTCTAAGCAACATATCCAAACCACATAAGCATATCTTCAACACAAAAAAAATGCAGAGCAAAACAATGAAAACCACTCTATACATTGAACACTCTTCACCACACTGTTTCCTCTTTTATTCAAAGGCACTTGGAAACCAAGCACCACAAACACATTCTAATAATCTTCAACACTTCCTCATCACCACCAAACCACTATAGAAACTCAACCACACACAAGAGGTTGAACATCTACCAACATAAGCTTATCAAAGCAATACTAGAGGTTGACACCAATGATACTACTAATGACAACATAATGCAACAAATCAAAGCATCATTACAAAATTCCAACAAACTCTTCATAGACCTATTGAAATCAATGTAACAACAAAGATCTGTTGACACCAATGACAAGAGAAACTTCCAACAATCTCCCCCTTTTTCAATGATGGCAACACATGATGTGAAAAACCACCAACAACAAAAACAACAAATCTTATTACCAAAACACATACTGCACATTAGTGCATACTTCTCCCTTACACTTTCTCTTCCTCTCCCTTATTTCATAAGGTTTTTCATTTAACTCTCTCCCCCTTTGACATCAATGGAAAAGGGAAACATCCCCTTTGACATCAAACATACATACTTTCTCTCCCCCAAAGGCAACACCTATAAGGGACAACAACTACTCTATAACTACCTTTCCTTTTACTGTACTTTGTTTTCTTCACACCTTTTCTAAACACTCCCCCTTAGGAGTGCACATCATACTGCACCAACCAACAACTACTACTCATACCATACAATGATAACACTTACTCACAACCAACAATGCCACTACCTACTCCCCCTGAGAGGTAGCCATCAACATCAGTCCAAAAAAAGGAATGAATCTTGAAATCCAATGGACTGATGCATATCCGTATGCATCTAATTGAAAGGAGGGGCAACAACCCCCAACTTCTCTCAGAGATATTCAAAATTTTCCTCAGGAAGAGCCTTAATTAAGATATCTACAATTTGATCTTTTGTAGGCACATACTCCAGCTTCACCTCATTCTCTGCAACCTTCTCCCTCAAAAGTGATACTGGATTGAGATATGTTTTGTTCTTGGATGCATTACTAGATTCTTTGAAATATTGATAGCACTTGTGTTATAACAAAATATAGAAATAGGTTCATCATATATCACTCTGATAGCCTTCAAAAATTGCTTCATCTACAACACCTGTGTGCAACATGATGCTGCAACAATTTATTTTTCCTATGTAGTAGATAATGACACTAAATCTTGCTTCTTGCTTAGCCAAGACACCGACCTGTTTCTAAGAAAGAATGTAGCGCTACTTCTACTTTTTCTATCATGCACACAACCTGCCCAATCTGTATTTGTATAAGAACTTAGAGAGAAATCAGTAACCTTTGGATACCACAAGCCATGTTCTGGAGTGCCCTTCAAGTACCTAAATATTCTCTTCACTACGACAACATGTGACTCTTTGGGATCTTCTTGAAATCTAGCCACAAGACAAACTGCATTCATGATATCCAGTCTAGTAGTAGTTAGATATAGTAGTCCTCCAATCATTGATTTGTGCTTGCTATGATCAACCTTAAGAGATTCATCATTCTTACTCAACTTGCAACTAGTAACCATATGAGTACATACCGATTTAGAGTCTTCCATTCTAAACTTCTTCAGTATCTCCTTGACATACTTTGATTGTGAAATGAATATCCCTTTCTTTATCTGATTGATTTGTAGTTCAAGGAAGGAATCCATCTCCCCAAATGTAGACATCTGAAACTCTTTTTGCATCTCTTTTGCAAATATCTTGCAGGTTGCTTCATTACCTCTAAAGATCATGTCATCAACATACACAACCATAATTAGGATTTGATCATTTTCAACTTTAAAGTAAAGATCACTATTTGCAGTACCTTTATTGAATCATTGTTGCAACTATACCAAGCTCTAGGAGCTTGCTTGAGTCCATATCATGCCTTCTTCAATATGCAAACCGTATTAGGATTATCTGATAATTGAAATCCTTCTGGTTGTTCAATTTAAACCTCTTATTCCAAATCACCATTCAAAAATGTAGAATTCACATTCATTTGATAAAATTTGAAATCTTTGTGTGCTACAAAAGCCAAAAACATCCTAATAGCTTCCACCCTTTCCACTAAAGAAAATGTCTCCTCAAGGTCAATTCTTCCACCTATGAGTAACCTTTACACACAAACCTTGCCTTATTCTTAACAACTTCTCCACTCTCATTCATCTTATTCTAGAACACCCACTTAGTTCTAATCACATTCTTGTTTGCTAGTCTTGGGATAAGTTCTCAAGTCTGATTCTTCTCAATTTACATCAATTCTTCCTCCATAGACTTCATCCAATATTCATCTTTGCATGCTTCAATCACAATTTTAGGTTCAAATTTAGAAAGTAAACATAAGTTTACTTGTTCTTCTATCATAGTATCCTTTCTTCTTGCCAACACACCTCTACTCTTGTCACCAATGATCTAATCTTTTGAGTGATTCTTCTATGAATACTTAGGGGCCTTAGGGATCTTTTCAGGAGCTTCTTCCTCTTCAACTTGAACTTCTTTTTCATTACCTTCATCTTTCTCTTCTTCTTTGCAAGAGGACTCGTTTGATTCATATCCATCTATCATCACTAAAATTTTATGTAAGTCTTCATCCACTTTGACACTTGCACTTTCAACAATCTATTTTAGCCTCTTGTAGCCTTGCTTCTTTTAGAATATCCAAGGAAGATTCCTTCATCAAATCTTGCATCAAACTTTCCTAAGCTTTGTTCATCTCTTTTAATATAGAATTTACTTCCAAACACTCTAAAATATTTCACAATAGGGGTTCTTCCATACTACAACTCATAGGGAATCGTTGAACTATTTGTCCTTTCTTGTGCTATGTTAAGTATGTAGAATGTAGTATGAATTACTTCTCTCCAATAGACATCCGATAGATTTTCTTCCTTCATCATAGTTCTTGTTGCTTCCTGAATAGTCCTATTATTCCTTTCAATGACTCCATTTTGCTGAGTCCCAAGGGCTGACAAATGCATCTTTATTCCTTGATCTTCACAAAAGTTGTTAAACTCATTGGAGGTGAACTCTCCACCTCTGTTAGATCTCAAAAAACTGATCTTCATATCCATTTCATTTTCAACCATAGCTTTGAATGCCTTAAACTTATCTAGATCTTCTAATTTTTCTTTGAGAAAAGTAACCCAAGTCATTCTAGAATAATCATCAATTAATAGCATGAAATACCTATCACCTTGTGTTATCACAGAATCTAGCAGCGCTCGTTCCACAGATAACCCCCCTACGAAACTTGTCCGTTTCCTAGGATTCGTGAAGTTCAAGCATGCATAACGAGGTGATTTTCAAGCCACCTTGAAATGTGTTCCAAAGCCTCAAATAGTCAATTTGAGCTTCCCCCTATGTTTGCCTCGTGAAGACCTTCGAAACGAGCCCCTTCGCGAAGTCTCACTGTTCGTACTTAGTTAATTGTGAAAAATGCAGTTGCACTGAAAAAGTGCGCTCCTGCTCACAAGCCAAAAATTGGCTAAGTATAAAAAAGTGCAAGGGCGCTAATTTTCAGCACCCCTGCATGAAAGTGAAATCTTAAAAATGTAATGGCACTAAAAAAGTGAGCTATTACACTTTTTTTATCAACACTTAGTCTTTTTCTAGCCTCTTTTTCTGGCCTTGGTGCGTTTCTTCATGTGTTTGCAGTTTTCGTTCATCATGCCACTTTTCGTGCCTAAATTTATTACTCGACTTGAGTTAGGTTTTCATATCTTTCTTTCACTTAAAAGTGTTTTATTGTTCCTTTTTCATTATTTATGATCTTCAAACTGTATTCCTTCTTGCTGGGCAAAATCCTCTCAAGCTGCAAAACACGTTTTTGGAGATTTTCGAAGATTTCACACTTCCTCTTGGTGAGTCGTTCTCTTTACTTTCTCCCCATTCTCCTTCATTACTTTGTACATATCTTAGGTTTTACATATGCATTTTTACTAATCTTTGTTCCCTTGCATTTTTCCTTATCCCACGCGTTTTCTTTATTTCGCCATTGTCTTTTGTGTCTTGCATTCATGAGCTCGTTTTGGTCCCTCTTGCCCTAATCATGTTTTGTAACATCATCATGCATCTTCGCCGCCCATCGTTTGTCTTAGCATGTTCTTCCTCTTTAAACGTTTTTATTTTCCTTTCGCTCATATTCCCACATTTTCTACATCTCTTCGCATTATCCCTCTTGATGTTTCTATACTCGTCATAAAGGAAACTCACATTTTGTGAGTAAAGTAGCATGGTTTTTGTTCACTTGTAAAATGATGATAGAAAGAAAGTTAAATGCAATCCAATATAGTTCGCCAAATATTGACTTCAAGCATTTCGTGCCTCAAAAACTCCAAGCGTTGTTTTCAAACATCTTTACACAATGTCTTTTTGTTTTCAAACCTAATGATGTTTGAAGTTCTTTTCCTTCCTTATACATAAAATTCCTTTATGAAGAAAATGTCATGGCGCTGAAAAAGTGCACCCTGACATTTTCAAATATTTTCTAACATTGAAAAATGCAGGAGCGCACTTTTTCAGTGCCCTTGCATCAAAGTCAGCATTCCCCAAAATGTAAGGGCGCTGAAAAAGTGCGCCCTTACACTTTTCATAATTTTTCCCCGAAACGTTTCAAACTTGCCCAATTCGGTCCTGAACCTTGCTCCTTCCATTTTGTGCATCGTTTTGCGTGCCTTGTCATCCGCTCCACGCTTGCCCATCATCATTGCTCGTTTTGCGCATTCCCATGCTATCTAACGACAAATGTTTGTTCTGGCTCAACACTTTGCAGTCTCTTTTCAAATATCTTCAAAGTTGATTGATCAAAGATTTAGTCGCTCTTGATGACTACCGATAAACCTCCGTCTTCTTCAAAAGAAAAGGGAAAAATGAAATATAAATATCAAGGTGTCTATCTGCCGACTGTAGTGGTCTCCAAGGTGGAAGAAATAAAAGACACAGAGGTTGGTCATCAAGACTTGGTTGATTTTGCGAAGCAAATAGAGATGAAGCCTCTTCCTGACCCAATGAGAGCAATTGTACATAGTAACCTACATTTGGTAGCTATGTTCCCTACAGCTGCACACAATATGGAATTTGTCCTTCAAGTGGCATCTCACTACATCAGAGAAAGCAAAAGTGTGATCGATTCTTCTGGGCACGAGATTCTAAGACTCGACCCTGATTTCTTTGACATTGTGTTTAAGGTTCCTCAAATGGAGAAATATATTGATATCTCTATACAAAAAGCACAAGAATTCTTTGACGCTGCTCCCAACAAGGCTAAAAACCTAATAAATACCCAATGGTTGAAGAAGCCTAGACAATCTGTTTCCAAATGGCAAAAGGGACTCCTGCGAAGTGATTTCAAGGATGACGTCAAAGATATGATCACATTTTTAAGCAGAGTAAAAGGCTTGCCAGAATTGTCCACTTTTCATGATTGGATGTATGAATGCATCAAGATTATAAGAAGACAAAAGGTGCACATTGACTGGGGAAAACAGATTAGTGATGGAATACATGAGCAGCTGATCAATGCTCCTTCCACATTGAAATTCTATACGACTTCTTACCTGGTGTACGCAACGACTGTAATGAGACAATTCCCAGGTCTATCTACAAAAGGGAATCGGATGATGGTACCTGTGTACAAATTTTTCTATCAACTAGAACTGAAGGAAAGCTTTCATCACTTCAGGCGGGTCACAAATGCTTTCTTCACACCTTTGCTTTTCAATTTTGATCCAGCTCTTGAAAGACGGAGGGTATCTGATGAGGCTTATAAGGTGGTAAGTAAAGTTGGATGCCTATTTCTTCAATTCCCAACGTTTACTTACTTGAGAGTAGGGTGCTACACTGACTGTCCTTACATGCTTCCACGTTATCCTTCGGATAAGTGGGTTCTCATGGAGACATGCAGACAGCTGATTTCAGTGCAAAAAGAACGAAGCAGTAACCACAAGCGTGGATTCAAGTTCCCACTGACAATTGGTAGATATACTATCCCAACTGTATAAAAAGCCAAGTTTGTTTATGCTGAAATGCAGATCATGACAATCAAGACCTACAGGTATAGGTTTGATTTTGATTACTGAGATGTCTGAAAGAAATTGCAAAAGGGTCATCATCATAAGTACCATTTTGAAGACATCTGGGCTGATTGTAGAGATGAAGAAGCCATTCGCAAAATGGATTATTGTAGGTTGACTGTTCAGCAGATCAGAGACCTTCATATTGCTGACCTACTAGAGGATTTTGTAGATCTTGGCGATACCATGAATGCTCTCTATGATGAACAAGAGGTTTCTTAAAGGCCTTTGCCTACAATTCAATGGTCTAGGAAAGAAATTACTAGTATGAGGGAGAGATTGAAGCCAATCCTAGCCAACACTACAAAATGGTTACATAAGCATGGTTATGAAATGAAAAGTTTCAGAACAGATTTAGAAGGAGAAGAATCTGAAGCAGAAGCTCGCCAACAACAAGAACTCTGCATGAAAAATAAATCAGCGGTTGTTCCCACTTCTTCATGAAGAGGTCCTAGGATCAAGTTTACTGTTGGCAAGAAAGATACCCAGTCTGTCCCAGAAGGAGAAACCACGAAATCCAATCCATCTCACTCTAAAGGTAAAAGGTCCATTCCAAAGGAGATAGATTCTGATGAAGAAGGTACTTCTAGTGATCAATCCGCTGAAGATGAAGATTCAGCAGAAGCAGACTCCGATGCAGAAGAGGTTTCTGAAAGCGGGAAAGAGTCTAAAGAAGAATCTGAAGAAGAATCTGAAGGTGATTATGAAGGTGAACCAGAATTAGAGAGATAAGAGGGTGATCAACATGAACCCAGGCATGATCAAGAAAGAACTACTTCTCCTCCTGAGAATGTAGTTGAGGAAATTCCTAGAACGTCATCGCCTGTGATTTCCAATGTTCCTCATACCCCTCCAAGTTCAAGAACTCCTCCACCTCCTGTTCCCTCATCACCCATTCCTACCACATGCATTCCTGCAGTTGAAATATCCACTATTCCTACAGCATCAACCTCGCTTGATACTCCCTCAATGACAAGAATTCATATGGTTGATATACTGTTAAGTCCTCCATCATCCATTCCTAGCCTGTCTTCACCAACGTATGATATCACTTCTGAAAATGAATTCAATCGTTTCATGAATGAGTCAATGCATGATCAGCTCAATGTGCAGTCTAGAGGAGCAATGATGATAGACACTTCTCCTATTGTTACAATACCCATGGTAACCTCAGATGTGACAATAACTTCAGAAGTGACAATGACAATTGAGTTGACAGTGAATCCAGAAGTTCACACCTCTTTTCTTCCTCCTTGGCTGATATCTCAAGTGTCGAAGTGTAAGAAGCAAATGATCTCTCCAGAGGAGCTAGACCTCGAAGAGATAGTCCCTCCAAAGGCTAAAGGGAAGAAAAAGGTAAAAGTTTACTCAAGGCTAAACGTTGACAAGACTGGAAACAAGTATGCAGAGATTGGCATACCGCCGCAAGAAGAAGGTGATGTCAATATGGAGGACTACACAGTGACAAAAGTCCAGCTTGGCAAGGTTACCAATGAAAGTGCAAAGGCTGATGCGCAAGTGACATTGGATATCTTGGTTGGAAGACTGGATAAAATGGAGCAAGCTTGCAATATGTACAAATAGAGGGCAGAGCATTATGCCACTGTTGTAAAGAGACTTGCTAGATCTCCAACTAATGCACAGTCGCTGACAGTGGTAAGTATTGAAGACCCAGCTGTCAAGAAAGTTGAGAAGTTCGCCTCCAAAGGCAAAGTGTTGTATGGTTTTGTTGAGAAGATCATAGAACATGGATCTCAGATCATAATTACTGTGAATGAGAAAACTAACTTGTTGGCCAAGCTCACCACAAAGCTTGATAAAGAAAAAAGTGTACTTTCCCAGGAGCGCAAAAATATGGAAAAATGCCTATTGTTGTGGTCGGAGATGAAGCATGTAAAGCTCAGTAAATTGGTGGAAGTCGGGGTAATTCCTGACAAAGAAAAGTTCGTTGAGGTAAGAGAATCCTTGAAACATCAAATTCAAGTAATTCAATATCTTACGGAAGATCTCCACCAAGTGCAGGAAGATGTCGAAGGACATCGTGTTATTCTTGAAAAAGGTATCAAGGAGTTACCAGGTCAACTTCTTGAAGAAAATTGTATCTTCCTACCGGCCACAAAAATATCTCAGATCTTCAAAGAAGCCAAAATGAAGTTGATTGACATTTCATACTTTTCAGAAGCCTCACTGAATGTCATTTGTGATATAAGGCTCACATTGGATAACTTGAAAACGCATCTTGATAGGTGCAAGAAGGTTCACTCATCTGCCATGAGATTGATCATGAGAATTCACACCATTGTGGATTACACTGTTGGTCTGGATGAGAAGTTCGTGCAGGAGACCAGGAAGAAATACGAAGACTTCCGTGCCCAAAGCAAGGAAACATGAAGAAGGTTCCTGATCTCTAGTATTAGACATTTCTGGTGCATTCCTTTATGCATCTTGTAAATATTTCCTAACATCTTAAATGTCTTTTTGTAAATTGTAATTGCACCAAGTTCGAAGATGTAATCTTTTGAAAACAAATTACACTTTGACTTTGGTCAAAGTTAGGTGAGATCTCCTTAAATTGCTCACCTAACTTTCCTTGATTTTCTCAATTAGATTCCTAATTTTGCTCATCCCTCTTTCTATATAATGTGAGGGATTTCTATTGTAAATTTATCCTTTAGTATTTTGCAACGAAGTGCTGCCCTTTTTGAAGTAGAATTGTGAAACTTTGTGTTCATGTTTTGTGAATGAAATTCGATCAATAAAGAAGAAGATTGCAAACCAAACTTTGCGTTGGATTCAATACTTTTATGAATTGATCTTATTTGGTGGTGATTAGCTTATGGAATCTGGAGGACTCTAAGTAATTTATGTAAACTTTGTGTTACATCCATTATTTAGATTTTCATTTATGTTTTGGATATTATTGTTGAATGATCTACAAGACTTTGTGCTTGTAATTGTTCATGCTCTTTGATACTTTGGTTGGATAATCTACAAGACTTTGTGCTTGTAATTGTTCATGTTGTTCGAGGAATTGCTGCGTCTAAGAAGAGTTTGTGCTTCCAACGTGACAAACGATACTCTTTTCACAGAGCCACCATTGATAAAGCTACGGAACGATTTTGTGCCTTCGTGAGCTTTCCTTTTTATTTTATTTTATTATTGTTATTCACTTCTGGTATCTCTACTCTTTGCTTTGACAAGATAGAGGTATTTGCATTACTGCTAGTTGATCGTTTAAAGTTATTAAGAATTGAGAACTTCCAACAGTGAAGCATTGTAAACATCTTCTCTGAAAAAAGAGAGAAGGATGAATGTAACACACACCCCCACTTCGTAAGTTTTGTGTACATTTTTTAATTACTTGTTTGTTTTACCATCACTTCTATCAGCAGTAAGAAGGGCGCCTCCCCTTTCCGAGAGGAGAGATTCACATCTCACATAGCTGTGGCTGAAGTCCAAGTTGTGTAATCTATCAAAAAGCTGATTACATAATTTTCACCCAAC
The DNA here is from genome assembly GCA_007258455.2 of Sequoia sempervirens. NCBI lineage: Eukaryota > Viridiplantae > Streptophyta > Pinopsida > Cupressales > Cupressaceae > Sequoia > Sequoia sempervirens. Next base: position 299,588 of record VDFB02049743.1, read on the forward strand.
AGTTTTTTGGCGACTCCGCTGGGGAACGACATACGCAATCTAAGCCTCACACTTTTGATTGAAGTAGATAAGTTTCCTCTTTCCTGCTGTTCTTTTGTATATTGTTACTCTATAATATCCATCTTATTCAGATCTACATTCTGGCGGACCAGATATATACATGAGGATTGAGGGCTCAAGCAGTAGCAAATCCAATTTTTGAAGAGTTGTTGCAACGTGATTTTCCATTTACTCTCCCATGAGTAAGGTCACCACTGCAACGTGCTATAAGCTACCCTCCACGTAGCCAAAGATCTCCTCTCCCAAGTTTTTGGTCTGTTTACCACAAACATCCTGTTCAGGTACCTGTTGTGCAACCAGTCATGGCCGCACCACCTACAGGACCATGGGGAAATGCTTTTGGTCCCCTCCGTTTGGCCACACCTTTGCACGAACTGCCGCGCGTATCCAAGAAACATCTCTTGAAGTTTCAAGGTGATGGCAAACAACACCTCGATGAGCACATATCTGCATTCTACATCGTTTGTGGCATTCTCAGCATTGAGCATGAAGATGTTTCTATAAGATTGTTCATTGAATCCCTTCAAGGGGTTGTAGCTAAATGGTTCTTTACCCTTCCTAACGCCTCCATCACCAATTAGGCCTCCCTTCGCACTAAATTTGAAGAAAGGTTTAAGCCTGCTAAAGATTCACATGCTCTATTGGCCCAACTCACCACCATGCGTAAAGAAGCTCACGAGCCTATGCGTGAGTTTGTGGCTAAATTTAATAAATTGGTGACTCGGATCCCAAATGATGCAAGACCAATGGATCATAACCTAAAGTGCTTCTTCATCAACACACAACTACCCAAGGTGAGTTTCTACTTGCGTAGGGAAAATATTGTTAATGTTGAAGCGGCCCAGCAATTAGCTACCAGGCTAGAGGACGACATGATCCTTGCTGGAGAAATCAGGATGGGAACTAACGGAAATAAAAGGATGCAAGCGTCAGGGTCTTTGGCATCCAATGTTAGTACTCCCAGCACTAGCTCAAATTTCACAGATCCCATGGTCCAAAGGCTGGCGAATGAAGTTTTGTCTCTCAAGAAACAAGTTTCAAGTAATAACAACAGTAGCAATTACAAGGACGTCCCTAGAAGGACTTTCCTAATTATGCTGGCAACAAAAATCAGAATCGTCTCCCAGCACCTCCAAGAAGGCTTGCTCTGGAAGCCTTGCCCGCTAACAATGCTGCGGGATACTATGAGACTGAACAAGATGATTATGCGCAGCCAGAATACCCTGAAGAAGAAAATTCCAATCTCTTCCAAGAAGAAGAAACTGAATCGGCTAGTGACTCCAAGATTAGCTATTTGCAAATAGTGGAAGAGGAAGAAGACGACTTGGTGACTGACACTTACGCTGTTTTTATGCGGCATCAACAAAATTAGCTTGATAAAGCTCAAGCTGCTGCTGTCCCTGAAAAAGAGAAGCCGCCGGTAATGATCGCCAAAAGAGGATCTCCCCTCCCTTGGCAACCCAAGAAAGCAGCAAATCCACAAGTAAGTGCACCTCGCTCTCCTTCATCAACTCTCGTTATTCCTAAAACTAATCCTCTCGTTCCAAAGACCAGTGTGCCTTTTGTAGAACCAATTAGTGAAGTTATGACTTCCAACCTACAAAATTCTTTCCAGGCTTTTGACATTATTGACCATGCCAAGAAAACCAAGGATCAAATGTCTGAGGCTGAATACCTCAAAGGCAACCTCGACCAATTTGACAGGCTTGTCAAGTTCATTTTTGATAAAAGAATTTCTCCAAGTCGGGATACACCTCTTGACATCCCTATTACTCCTAAAACCAAGATATCACAGAGTAACCTTGTATCTAATCCTCCAACCGCCTCTGGACGCATTGATCCATTTTTCATCTCCCTACTTGTAAATGGTTTCAAGCTGAGTAACTGTGTCATAGACTCTGGTGCATTCGACAATGTGATGCCCGCCAAGGTAGCTACTACCTTGGGCCTTGAGATGACCAAAAATTTCAGCCATTGTTTTTCCATGGAAAATAAATAAGTGCCATTAATCGGCCAGATCAAAGATGCGCAATACGCATTCACCGCATACTCGGAGAAGAAAATAAAAATGATGGTCCTTGTGGCCGATGTACCAGCATCCTACGGAATCCTCCTCAGATGCAATTTCTGCAAAGATGTTGGGGGAGAACTAAGTATGGATATGTTTGAAGCGAGAATACCGGTAAAAGGTGTGATGCAAAAGTTGGTTCTTGAAAAAGAGTCAAAGCTTTCAGTTGCCAAATCAGATGATCCCAGAGCTCAGATCTTGTTCGAATCCTCAGGCGTGGGAACTTACTATCTACAAACAAGTGAGTTGGGTGAATCCTCGACTCAAAATGAGTTAGAAAATAATGATAGTTCCTCCACTTCAAATGAGGCGTCGTCAGGTGATTTGTCTATCTCCGACCATGAATCTTCGTCAGATGATGAAGCCTTGGACTTCGACACTGTTAACATTGGTGATCCCAACGTTGTCTGGTTGCTCGAATTTGATGGTAGCTGCTCCTCGACTGGATCCGGAGCAGGAATGGTTTTTATTTCACCAACATGAAAGTTCTTCCCTTTCTCTTTCAAGTTACAATTTGATAACACCAATAACACCGCAGAGTATGAAGCCCTGTTGTTGGGAATGCAAGTTGCACTAAAGAAAGGTATAAAAAATCTTCACGCACAAGGTGATGCCGAGCTAATAGTATGTCAAGTAGGAAATCTTTATCAGACAAAGAACGACAGGCTCTAGCATGATCGTAATCTAGTGTGGGATTCCATTGAGGAATTTGAAGCTTTTGATATCTCTGTTGTTCCCAGAGAGTACAACACTAGAGCTGATTCCCTCGCAATCTCCGCCACGCTCTTGGTGCCACACAAAGACTTTCAAGGTTTTACCTACACCATAGAGTTGGTTTTCCACACAAGTGTCCTTGACAATTCAGAGAACTGGAAAATTTTCAATGATGATCATTAGATCATCGCCTTTCTGGAGAAAGCAAAATTTTTTGATGAGTTGTATTTTGAAGGCAGCGATTCTCTGCCTCGAGAATCTGTGTCAAATATAGATCCTGTTACAGGTGAAGAATGTTTACAACTCAAAAGAAATAAGATTCCCAAAGGATTGGTATCCTTGGAAAAGCTTTTTGACAAACATGATCGCCACATGAAAAAGCAACTCTCAGATTCTGACTCATCTAATGAAGTGGAATAGATTAATCTGGGAACAAAAGCTAACCCCAAGTGGGTGAACATTGGTAAATGTTGCACGGCCGAAGAGAGAAGACAGTTTGCTCAGCTGTTACAAGAGTATATTGATGTCAGCCTATTCGTACGAAGATCTAAAATCATTTCGGCCTAAAGAAGTACAACATGATATTCCCCTCAAAGTTGGAGCTTTGCCTTACAAACAAAAGCAGATGCAGTACAATCCCAAGATCTTTGGAACAATTCTGGAAGAAGTTCAAAAGATGCTAAATGCACGGATAATATTCCCTATCCATCATTCAACATGGATAGCCAATATCGTCCCCGTTCATAAGAAGAACGGTGAAATCCGCATTTGCGTAGATTTCAGAAATCTAAACCAATTGTTGCTCAAAGATAATTACCCACTTCCAGTGATGGACCAAGTCCTACAAAATGTAACTGGATCTGAGATGCTCTCCATGCTAGATGGATTTTCGGGCTACAACCAGGTTGAAGTTAATTTAAATGATCAACACAAGACTACTTTCACAACGCCATGGGGAACCTTTGCCTATCACAGGATGCCATTTGGTTTGATCAACGCTGGCGCCACATTCCAACACGCCATGGATCTCGCTTTCCATGATGTGATGGGTAAGTTCATTGTGGTGTACCTTGACAATCTCATGGTTTTCTCTAAGCAACATCATGAGCATTTCTACCACTTGAGGCAAACTCTTGAGAGATGTTGTCAACATGGTATTTCCCTGAATCCCAAAAAGTCAACTTTTGGGGTGACAGAAGGTAAACTTCTTGGTCACGTTGTATCTACGGAGGGAATCGAGATTGATTTGGAAAGGGTCAATGGGATTAAATCTCTCACTCTGCCGTCAAGTAAGAAAGTTGTTCATTCCTTCTTTGGCAAGGTAAACTTCTTAAGGAGGTTTCTTCCAGACTTTGCTGAAAAGACTCATCATATTGTAAATATGATGAAGGGTAACGCCACATTCCACTGGACCGCAGAAGGAAAAGCAGCGTTTGATGATATCAATGAAGCCATTGCTCATGTGCCTGTGTTGGTCTGCCCCAACTACACCAAAGATTTTGTTATGTACAGTTATGCTTCCGAGCATACGCTCTCAGCAATTCTAGTACAGGAAAACGATGAAGGCTTTGAATCCCCCATTGCATTCATGAACTGCCCCCTAAAGAATTATGAATTAAAATATTCTCAAATGGAGAAGCATGCTTTCACAATTGTCAAAGCCGTTAATAATTTTCGGTTCTACATTCTAAGTAGCCATGTGAAGGTTCTTGTCCCAGATTCGACTGCTAAGTCCATCCTAACACAACAGGAATTTGGAACAAAAAGAGGCAATTGGATTGCTAAGATTCAGGAGTATGATCTGGAAATTAAACCCACTAAGTTGATACATGGACGTGGACTTTGTCAGCTTATTGCCGAAAATAGTCCAGATGAAGAAATTTCAGAGGATGAAGAAGTTTTAGACAAGGAAGAGGTGGATCCAAGTACACTTCCAATGGTACTATTTGTTAGCACCACTGACGAATGGTATTCCAACATTGCTCACTTCCTCACATATGGAGAATGCCCTAATCACTTGACTCCAAAGGAAAAGAGAACCATCAAGCTAAAATTAGCTAAATTTATCTTATGGGACAATGACTTGTATAAGAGTGCAATGGATGGGACTTTTCTCAGATGCATTGATAAGGAACAACAACACAAATTGTTGAAGTCTTATCATGACTTGGCATGTGGTGGACATTTCTCAGCGCCGGGAACTGCTCACAAAATCCTGAGAGCAAAGTATTACTGGCCCACTCTTTTCCAGGATACGTACTCTTGGGTGCGTAAGTGTGAATTGTGTCAACAGTTCATTGGTTGACCCAAGCTGGCATCTTTGCCATTGAAACCTATTGTGATTGAAGAACCTTTCCAGCAATGGGGCATCGACTTCATAGGTGCAGTTAATCCATCATCAAGTGTAGGACATATCTATGTTTTGACTGCTACTGACTATTTCACCAAATGGGTGGAAGCGATACCTACCAAGCGTGCTAATTCAGAAGTAGTGTGCAGTTTCTTAAAAGAAAGCATTATTTCTAGGTTCAGTGTGCCGAACAAGATCATTGCTGACAATGCTTTTGCCTTCTCATCAAACGAGATTACTGAGTTTTTTTTTGAACATGACATAACTTTGTCGCATTCTTCTGACTATTATCCGCAAGGTAATGGTTAGGTGGAATCTAGCAACAAGAATCTGGTGACTATAATCCGCAAGCTGGTGGACGAAAATCAACATTTGTGGCACAAGGCTTTGTTCGACGCTTTGTGGGCAGACAAGATAACTCCGAAGCGAGGAATCGACATGTCTAGTTTTTAACTCTTGTACGGGTTGAATGTCGAGATTCCTATAACCTTGGAACTACCAGCCCTCAAATTGGCTAAGGCCATTGAGGATGAGACGTTTGACAACTCTGTTGATAAGTGCATCATGTATCTCTCCGAATTGGAAGAGAATCAGGTTCAAGTGGCTGACTGCATCACGGAACACCAGTACTAAGTGAAGAAGTTGTTTGAGAAAAAAGCTAAGTCTCGAGAATTTCAAATTGGTGACCTCGTTCTCCTATGGGACAAACAAAGAGAACCAAAAGGTATGCACGGGAAATTTGACTCACTGTGGACAGGACCTTTCCAAATACATCAGTTGCATGGTGAGAACAGTTTCTTGTTAGCATACGAAGACGGAACACCATTTTCCCTTCCTCACAGTGGGTAACATCTCAAGCACTTTACACAGTAAAGAAATTGGCGTTGGTATGTAAATACTTTTTATTTTTAAGTCCTTTTAAGTATTTATGTTTTAAGTTTTGTCATCGTCGTCGCCACCTGACTCTAAGCCCAATGGATAGATAAAGGCACTTGAATTCTGGAATTCTTCTCCCTTCATTCTTTTCAAAGAACGACCGAAGGAAGATCCCCAACAGGAGCCAACTGTTATCATGGAATCTAGCAGTGCTCGTTCCACAGATAACCCCCCTACGAAACTTGTCTGTTTCTTAGGATTCGTGAAGTTCAAGCATGCATAACGAGGTGATTTTCAAGCCACCTCGAAATGCGTTCCAAAGCCTTGAATAGTCAATTTGAGCATCCCCCTATGTTCACCTCGTGAAGAGCTTCGAAATGAGCCCCTTCGCGAAGTCTCACTGTTCATACTTAGTTAATTGTGAAAAATGCAGTTGCACTGAAAAAGTGCGCTCCTACTCACAAGCCATAAATTGGCTAAGTATAAAAAATGCAGGGGCGCTCTTTTTCAGCGCCCCTGCATGAAAGTGAATTCTTAAAATGTATCGGCTTAAAAAGCGGGAGACGGATTTATCTTTAGCTTCAGTTTTATAAGTTTAGGCGAACATCGCCAGGCTAAATTTTATTACTGGACTTGTTTTATTTTCACTTTATTGTTCTTTTTCATTGTTTATGATCTTCAAACCGATTCTTCTTGTTAGGTGAAATCCTTCCTGCTTCAGAAAACATCGCGAGATTTTCGAAGATTTACACTTCCTCTTTGTGAGTCGTTTTTATTTTCCATTCTTCATTACTTTTGTATTATTATTCCGGTTTATATGTGATGCGCATGACCTTTTTGTTCTTTCACGCGCCCTTATCCTTATTTCGCCATTGTCTTTTGAGTCTTGCATTCATGAGCTCGTTTTGGTCCCTCTTGCCCTAATCACGTTTTGTAGCATCATCACGCATCTTCGCCACCCATCATTTTTCTTAGCATGTTCTTCCTCTTTAAACGTTTTTCTTTTCCTTTCACTCATATTCCCATGTTTTCTACATCTCTTCGCATTATCCCTCTTGATGTTTCTATACTCGTCATAAAGGAAACTCACGTTTTGTGAGTAAAGTAGCATGGTTTTTGTTCACTTGTAAAATGATGATAGAAAGAAAGTTAAATGCAATCCAATACAGTTCGCCAAATATTGACTTCAAGCATTTCGTGCCTCAAAAACTCCAAGCGCTGTTTTCAAACATCTTTACACATTGCCTTTTTGTTTTCAAACCTAATGATGTTTGAAGTTCTTTTCATTCCTTATACATAAAATTCCTTTCTGAAGAAAATGTTATGGCGCTAAAAAAGTGCACCCTGACATTTTCAAATATTTTCTAAACACTGAAAAATGCAGGAGCACACTTTTTCAACGCCCCTGCATCAAAGTCAGAATTCCCCAAAATGTAAGGGCGCTGAAAAAGTGCGCCCTTACACTTTTCACAAATTTTCCCCGAAACGTTTCAAACTTGCCCAATTCGGTCTTGAACCTCCTCCTTCCATTTTGTGCATCGTTTTGTGTGCCTTTTCATCCACTCTACGCTTTCCCATCATCATTGCTCGTTTCGCGCATTCCCATGCTATCCAACGACTAATGTTTGTTTTGGCTCAACACTTTGCAGTCTCTTTTCAAAGATCTTCAAAGTTGATTGATCAAAGATTCAGTCACTCTTGATGACTGCCAGTAAACCTCCGTCTTCTTCAAAAGCAAAGGGAAAAATGAAATATAAATATCAAGGTGTCTATCCGCCGATTGTAGTGGTCTCCAAGGTGGAAGAAATAAAAGACACAGAGGTTGGTCATCAAGACTTGGTTGATTTTGTGAAGCAAACAGAGATGAAGCCTCTTCCTAACCCAATGAGAGAAATTGTACACAGTAACCTACATTTGGTAGCTATGTTCCCTACAGCTGCACACAATACATAATTTGTCCTTCAAGTGGCATCTCACTACATCAGAGAAAGCAAAAGTGTGATCGATTCTTCAGGGCACGAGATTCTAAGACTCGACCATGATTTCTTTGACATTGTGTTTAAGGTTCCTCAAATGGAGAAATACATTGATATCTCTATACAAAAATCACAAGAAGTCTTTGACGCTGATCCCAACAAGGCTAAAACCCTAATAAATACCCAATGGTTGAAGAAGCCTAGACAATCTATTTCCAGATGGCCAAAGGGACTCCTGTGAAGTGATTTCAAGGATGACGTCAAAGATATGATCACATTTTTAAGCAGAGTAAAAGGCTTTCCAGAATCGTCCACTTTTCATGATTGGATGTATGAATACATCAGGATTATAAGAAGACAAAAGGTGCACATTGACTGGGGAAAACAAATCAGTGATGAAATACATGAGCAACTAATCAATGCTCCTTCCACATTGAAATTCTATATGACTTCTTACCTAGTGTACACAGTGGCTGTAATGAGACAATTCCCAGGTCTATCTACAAAAGGGAATCAGATGATGCTAGCTATGTACAGATTTTTCTATCAACTAGAACTGAAGGAAAGCTTTCATCACTTCAGGCGGGTCACAGATGCTTTCTTCGCACCTTTGCTTTTCAATTTTGATCCAGCTCTTGAAAGGAGGGTATTTGATGAGGCTTATAAGGTGGTAAGTAAAGTTGGATGCCTATTTCTTCAATTCCCAACGTTTACTTACTTGAGAGTAGGGTGCTACACTGGCTGTCCTTACATGTTGCCACGTTATCCTTCGGATAAGTGGGATCTCATAGAGACATGCAGACAGCTGATTTCAATACAAAAAGAATGAAGAAGTAACCACAAGCGTGGATTCAAATTCCCACTTACAATTGGCAGATATACTATCCCAACTGTACAAAAAGCCAAGTCTATTTATGCTAAAATGCAGATCATGAAAATCAAGACCTACAGGTATAGGTTTGATTTTGATTACCGGATGTTAGAAAGAAATTGCAAAAGGGTCATCATCATAAGTACCATTTTGAAGACATATGGGCTGATTGTAGAGATGAAGAAGCCATTCGCAAAATGGATTATTGTAGGTTGACTGTTCAGCAGATCAGAGACCTTCATATTGCTAACCTACCAGAGGATTTTGCAGATCCTGGCGATATCATGAATGCTCTCTATGATGAACAAGAGGTTTCTAAAAGGCCTTTGCCTGCAATTCAATGGTCTAGGAAAGAAATTACTAGTATGAGGGAGAGATTGAATCCAATCCTAGCCAACACTACAAAATGGTTACATAAGCATGGTTATGAAATGAAAAGTTTTAGAACAGATTTAGAAGGAGAAGAATCTGAAGCAGAAGCTCGCTAACAACAAGAACTCCGCATGAAAAATAAATCGGCGGTTGTTCCCACTTCTTCACGAAGAGGTCCCAGGATCAAGTTTACTGTTGGCAAGAAAGATACCTAGTCTGTCCTAGAAGGAGAAACCACAAAATCCAATCCATATCGCTCTAAAGGTGAAAGGTCCATTCCAGAGGAGATAGATTCTGATGAAGAAGGTACTTCTAGTGATCAATCCATTGAAGATGAAGATTTAGTAGAAGTAGACTCCGATGCAGAAGAGGTTTCTGAAAGCGGGCAAGAGTCTAAAGAAGATTCTAAAGAAGAATCTGAAGGTGATTATGAAGGTGAACTAGAATCAGAGAGACAAGAGGGTGATCAATAGGAACCCAGGCATGATCAAGAAAGAACTACTTCTCCTCCTGAGAATGTAGTTGAGGAAATTCCTAGAACGTGCCTATGATTTCCAGTGTTCCTCATACCCCTCCAAGTTCAAGAACTCCTCCACCTCCTATTCCCTCGTCACCCATTCCTACCACATGCATTCCTGCGGTTTAAATATCCACTATTCCTGCAGCATCAAATTCGCTTGGTACTCTCTCAGTGACAAGCATTCATGTGGTTGATATATTATCAAGTCCTCGATCATCCATTCCTAACCTGTCTTCACCAACATATGATATCACTTCTGAAAATGAATTCAATTATTTCATGAATGAGTCAATGCGTGATCAGCTCAATGTGCAGTCTACAGGAGCAATGATGACAAACACTTCTCCTATTGTTACAATACCCATGGTAACCTCAGATGTGACAATAAATTCAAAAGTGACGATGACAACTGAGTTGACAGTGAATCCAAAAGTTCACACCTCTTTTCTTCCTCCTTGGCTGATATCTCAAGTGTCAAAGTGTAAGAAGCAAATGATCTCTCCAGAGGAGCTCGACCTCGAAGAGATAGTCCCTCCAAAGGCTAAAGGGAAGAAAAAGGAAAAAGTCTACTCAAGGCTGAATGTTGACAAGACTGGCAACAAGTATGCAGAGATTGGCATACCGCCGCAAGAAGAAGGTGATGTCAATATGGAGGACTACACAGTGACAAAAGTCCAACTTGGCAAGGTTACCAATGAAAGTGCAAAGGCTGATGCACAAGTGACATTGGATATCTTGGTTGGAAGACTGGATAAAATGGAGCAAGCTTGCAATATGTACAAATAGAGGGCAGAGCATTATGCCACTGTTGTAAAGAGACTTGCTAGATCTCCAACTAATGCACAACCGCTGACAATGGTAACTATTGAAGACCCAGTTGTCAAGAAAGCTGAGAAGTTCATCTCCAAAGGTAGAGTGTTGCATGATTTCATTGAGAAGATCATAGAACATGGATCTCAGATCATAATTGCTGGGGACGAGAAAACTACCTTGTTGGCCAAGCTCACCACAAAGCTTGATAAAGAAAAAAGTGTACTTTCCCAGGAGCGCAAAAATATGGAAAAATGGCTGATGTCGTGGTCGGAGATGAAGCAGGTAAAGCTCAGTAAATTGGTGGAAGTTGGGGTAATTCCTGACAAAGAAAAGTTCGTTGAGGTAAGAGAATCCGTGAAACATCAAATTCAAGTAATTCAATCTCTTACGAAAGATCTCCACCAAGTGCAGGAAGATGTCGAAGGACATCGTGTTATTCTTGAAAAAGGTATTAAGGAGTTACCAGGTCAACTTCTTGAAGAAAATCGTATCTTCCTGCCGGCCACAGAAATATCTCAGATCTTCAAAGAAGCCATCATGAAGTTGATTGACAGTTCAGAATTTTTAGAAGCCTCACTGAACGTCATTTGTGATACAAGGCTCGCATTGGATAACCTGAAAATGCATCTTGACAGGTGCAAGAAGGTTCACTCATCTGCCATGAGATCGATCACGAGAATTCACACCATTGTGGATTACATTGTTGGTCTGGATGAGAAGTTCGTGCAGGAGACCAGGAAGAAATACGAAGACTTCTGCGCCACTTGCGGAATGGTGGTATAACACTTCTTTTCATAGCTCATCAAAAATGTCTCCATTTTTGGCACTTTATGGATATCATCCTCCTTCCATCACATCATCAATTAAGGTGTCCCCAAGAGTTTAGGTAGTAGAAGACCACTTGCTTCATCAACAACAAGTACTTCTAGGACTCAAGGATAATTTAGCCATGGCACAAAATCGAATGAAACAACAAAGTGCACCAACATCAGAGGAAAGAAGTTTTGAAGTTGGGGATTACCTCTTGAGATTGCAACCTTTATAAGAAAAATATCACCAAAGCAACAAAAAGAATAATAAGTTGTCTCTAAGGTATTATGGACCATACCAAATCATGCAAAAGATCGATAGTGTTGCCTACAAGCTAGAGTTTCCACCAACAAAAAAGATACATTTATTTTTCATGTTTCTTATTTGAAGAAGGTAATTGGGCATAATATTCCAACTCAAACAACACTACTAGAGCTCAATGAGAAGGAAGAATCATTTTGAACTAGAGTGCATTCATCAAAAACACAAAGATTTGAGGAATAGAACTCTCACTTGAGTATCTCATCCAATGGAAGAATTTACTATTGAAGACATGGGAGGACGATGAGTTAATTCAAAAGAATCCAAACTTGTTTAGCATTGAGGACAATATCTTCTTGAAGAAGGGGGCATGCTACACCCTTAAATTAATGTACATAGGCTATGAATAGTTGGCTTGTGGCTATCTTAACTCTCTATTAAGTCATATTATCATTAGTATATTGTTATTTAGTTGTTAGGTGAGCCTAAGACTTATATAGGTGTGTCTAAGTAGGCCTAGGTGATATCCTAGGCATAAATAGGTATATATAGGAGTTGTGAGTCTTATTTCATCATCAAGTTGTGAAGTGTGTTCTCATTAGAGATATTTGGAAACTTCAAAGTGGCTTGTTATTCTTGTATTATCCATATTTCATATCATATTCCATTATTGTGAGACATTTCATAACACTTTTGTAATATTTGGTAGATCTCTTACAATTTGATTTGAATTGATCCTCACTAGGCTATCAAAATTGATGTGACACATTCTTCTATGTCATAGCCAACTTTCATTAATTTGAATCATAAAGCATTGACCATTTGCACCCCTAAGTTGATAAACATTTCCATCTGTTCTTCTTCCTGTTGTAACCACAATTCTAGAGCCTTTTTTGATCTCACAACCATTATCCTGAAACACAAGATTATATCCTTTGCTACACTTTTTCCTACACTCAAAAGGTTATGTCGCAAACCTTTAACATAAAGAACATCATCTGTATTATGCTTTCCATCAAAACTGATTGAACCTTTTCCACATATCTTAGTAGATGTATCATCACCAAACTTAACTAAACCACCTTCAAAATTCTCAAGCTTAAAAAACTTACTCTTATCACCTATCATGTGATTTGAGCATCCACTGCCAATGATCCAATTGTTCTTCTCTTCTCTAGCATGAATAGTAGTCACCATTGTTCCTCCAATGTTATGACCTGCTTCTAGAGCACTTTCCTTCACACATATCTTAGAGTTAACATAATTAGTTCCAATATTTAGAACCATGTACAAGCATTCATCATCTCCATCATTTGAATAATTAGATTCATCATCAAATATACTAGAACCTTCTCTAACATAGTAACTTTTCTTAATCGATTTACCTTTATTCTCCCTAGGTCTATCTCTTGAAGCTTTGATAGGACATCTTGAAGAATAGTGACCAATATTTCCATAGTTAAAGCATTTGATACGTAACTTACCTCTATATATTCCAGTTCCCTTTTTCAATTTCCTCACAAAGTTTGCTTCCAACTCATCAAATTCATTTGGATTAGATTCCTCATTCTTCTCTGCTTTGCCAAATTTAAAAGCAGTCTCTTTCTTTGAATCACTTGAACCAAACTCTCTTAATTCAAAAGAAGTTAAAGTACCAAGAAATTGATCTCTAGAATACTGATCTAAATTATGAAATTCTTCAATAGCAGAAACTTTAAGACTATAAGATTTAGACAGAGTTCTTAGTACCTTCTTTACCAACTCATCTTCTTCAAGTTTTCCACAAAGGCCTCTGATGGAATTGACAACTTCATCCATTTTGTGCATGTAGCTTGTAATATCTTCATCCTCTGACATCTATAGGGTTTCAAACTTGATCTCCAGGTTCTGCATCTTAGTTTGCTTGACTTTTTAATCTCCTTCATAGACACTTTCCAGCTTCTTCCAAATCTCATTAGTAGATTTGAGATTCATAACTTTCACAAGTTCAATATTAGAAAGACCACTCAAAAGAGCATACCTTGCTTTCCCATTGTTCTCATATGCCTTGATCTCATCATCAGTACTCATACCATTTGCAGGCATTGAATATCCAATTTCAACAAACTTCCAAACTCCAAACCCTAGATAAATAAGGAAACCTTCTATCCTGGTCTTTCAAAATGCATAATCAGATCCATCAAATAGAGGAACCTCCTTGTGTGCCATCCCAAATCTACCTCAGGTGATTAATATTTCTTCCAAGGAACCTTTCTTTGATACCAATTATTGAATGTACAAGACAACTGGGGGGGTGAATCAACTTTGTATATTAAAACATAAAAACCCTCATTAACATTCAAATCTGCATTAGTCCTTAATCCCTTGACAACCATCAAATCCTTATTATGCATTAGAAAAATGTAAACATGAGAAACGACAATGTAAACACATACAAACACATGAGAACACCATATTTACGTGGAAAAATCAAGAAGGGAAAAACCATGGTGAGGATTAGCTCACAATATAAAGTAACAACACCCAATACAATAGGCTCATTTTTAGAGGGCTCACTACCCAAAAGAAGAGAAGGGCTCATTGCAAAATTACAAAAAAGAGGAAAGAAGAATGTTACAATGAGAAATCCATCTCAAAGCAATAGAAAGATCCACCACAACATCACTAGTACATTCAAGTCTCTCTAAAGATTGTCAAAACCTTCTACTCACTGCTTCCAGTAGTCTAACACATTAAATCTCTCTCTAAATTTTGCACTTTTGCACTTCACAACTCTGCATTTCACATCATACACTTCACTACTTTGATTCTCCATCAACTTCACACTTATTTATACCATCCTCAACCTTGAAAATAGTTGACAAGGTCAACTATGCACCTCACTTGTGCAAATTCAAATTAGGTCAACACTAAGCATTCCTATAGTGGAAAGGAATGAAAGTGGACCACACCACACCTTAACTTAGACCTAAAACCATACATATATACCACACCATGCTTCCACAAACACCAAAGCATATCCACAATTAGAGTAAACACCCAAGGTCGGATGAATTTGTGTAAACACCATTAAACATTAAGTACATGCTTCCTTTGATCCAAAGATGACTCACAAACCACACACAACACTTAAACACCATTTGGAATATTCCATCAACACCTTGAAATCTAACAAATCCCTCAAAAATATCATACACCATAAGAACATGTTCACCCTACACACCCAATTAACCTTCAACACTTGAACCCAACCTTGTGGAGCACCAAAACACAAATAACTTTGACTAAATATTGATACTAGCAATATAAGCACACTTCCAAATCCGCAAGACTAAAAACCAAACTACAGAGAAATGTGGAGCAAAACCATTTCTCCTAGACACCACTGCAATACACTGTTTACACACTAGTGAACACAACTTCTTTGCATATTGATCTAGAACTTGAAACTCTAGGTATAACACCTTTGAATAAATATGAGCAACATATCCAAGTCACATAAGAATATCTTCAACGTAGAAAAAATGTGGAGCAAAAAACTAAACACCACTCTATACATTGAATACTCTTCACCACACTGTTTCCTCTTTTATTCAAATTTTCTTAGAAGCACTTGGAAACCAAACACCACAAACACATTCTCATCATCTTCAACACTTCCTCGTCACCACCAAACCACTATAGCAACTCAACCACACATAAGAGGTTGGACATCTACCAACAAAAGCTTATCAAAACAACACTAAAGGTTGACATCAGTGATACTACTAAAGACAACATAATACAACATTGCATCATTACAAACTTCCAACAAACTCTCCATAGAGCTGTTGACATCAATGACAACACAAACTTCCAACATGAAGATAATAAGTAGTCATGCTATATGTCCTAGAATGCTTATCTAGTATTGATATCACATGACAGTACTTTGATTCTCCTTGAGGTGTGCAAGATGCATTCTTTCAATGTTTGATATATGTTAGATTCTATAAATTCAAAATGAATTAAGGTTCATCCTTAAATACAACTTCCAAGGTGGCAAATGAAATGTTTCATGCTTCAAGTCGACACATTATAACTAGATGTAACAATTAAGTTAACCCAAATTAGAATTAGAATTTTCTTTTTTACAAATTATGCAACTAACTTGGGTCAATCCCCTAAATTGTAAAGCTAAACTTAAAAAAATGGAAAAATTGAGGATTATGATTAGTCCTTATAAATGAGTGCAAACAAGAACAAGGCTTGAGATATGTGCCACTTTCAAGAGAAATTGCACTACTTATACACTTGTCATTGGATATAAAACAATTAGATTAAAGTGAGTCCACAACAAAAGGGAAAAATGTAGTTTATACAAATTTCACTAAAAAATGATTCTCTTGTGAAACATTATTCATTAAATTGTTGTTCAATGGTGATTACAAGAGTAACTTTTATCTTTATTTTATTTTAATACTTATTTATTAATATTCTCATCTAAAGACGGGGAATGATGTGGTGGGTGATGAAGAGAAGGGAAAAACTATGACATTGATCAATATAAGCAATGAGATTAAACATGTAGATTTCATTGAAAGGAATGAAATGCAAGATTTTAATAATACCTACAAAACCTAGTAATCTATGGGTCACAAGGAATAAAATAACTTTTCTTTACACATGAACAACCCCAATAGGTGTTGCCTCGATCATACCTAATTAATGGCTATTTCTTTTATGATTTTGAATATTTTATTGTGAATCTTGGTTAAAAATCTATTATTTGAACTAGCCTCTCCTCTCTAAAAAGACATTCAAGAAGTCAAATTTCAAGATATTTGTGTATTTGATCTTGATATCCTTGTAAATCAAACACCTCATGATGAAGTGTTATTTTATTTCCACCAATCCCAAAGTGCAAAAGTGACGTGCATTATATTTGCTTAATATTCTTTGGGCATTGTCCACCTTCTATTCTTACATCTAAGAAAATGTTGGCTAGTTTGTAGGTGAACTACTAACATTTGTCTTTTCCATTTTACTTTTGCTCACATATATATGTTTTTCTTGTGGTCACATATAGGATGAAATTCTCTAATGCAACATTCTCTCTATTTTCCAAGTAGCTTTTCCACAAGGTTGCCTTGACTTTTTTTGTCACACATATTTTGAATCCCTTATTAGTGTTTGGATATTGTTGCATGCTAATGTTTCCTTTATCCATCGACTTGGTATTTTGTTTCATCCACATGCTATTTCTTCTACTTAAATATTCCTCCGCTATTGTTTTGGGCCAACAAAGCATGACTCCATGCTCTCTATTATTTTTAGATAGCTCAACAACTAGATCAAATTCAATGCCTCCAATTGGAAATGCTTGCCTTGGCTAATAAAATCTCATACAAAATGAAAATTTTAATTTAGAAACTACTTACAGTGATTAAATGCTTTTGTGACTATAGTATCCAAATTTGACTCAACATTACTATGTACAAGTCAAAGATGATAGGCACATGTGTTACACATGTATGGCTTGATAATTCATAGACCATTCCTAGTCATGTGGAAAAATCAAGTGTAGTAGAGAGGTGTGTAGAGGACTATCTTCTTTGTGTGGGAAAAGTATCCTAAATGTGGCAATGATATCTACCTAAAGAACGAGAGTTCCTTATGAATGGTAGTGTTTTTATTTGATTAAATAATTTATGTGGAATCTGTTGACATCTAGTTGCAAGGTGCACATGTCTCAATGAGCATTTTTGAGGGTGATGTTTTTGTGAATTGTTTCAATTTATAAGAGAGATTCTTGATATTCTCATTCAATGGATAAGATTTGTTTATTTTCTTATCAAATTATCTCTAAGGCCTTTTCTTCTTCAAAACCTTTTATTGGTGTGAGAATTGGTGTTTGTTCTCTTCATTCATCCAAGGTGATTTCTACCCAACCTATTCTCACTTTTGGACACATTAGGTATGAAATGCCAAAGTGTGTGCAAGAGTGATGAACAAGTAGTTGTGAGTCTCCTTGATGAATTGAATGTGTACGCAAGTTTTATCTTGTTTGCAAGATAACAATTTATGTTCATTTATGATGATTATATTGTAATTTGAAACTAAGTTTGAGAGCTTGTTCCAACTTGAATACAAAAGATCCTAATGTTTTGTCCTTTTTCCTTTTTGATACTTTTTGGATTTTTTAACTAATTTTATGCTTTTGTAGTGTTTTTGTGCTTTTTGAGAACATGAAAATATCAAGATAAACTTATCAACTAAACTAAAATGCATGTAAGCAAAGATATGAAAAACAAATGAATCTACAAAAAAATGATTTTTCCTTTTCAATTAAATTTGATTGGAATGAGACTCACAAAAATACAACACACACTCATGCAAAATAAAAATCTAGAGCAATTTATCTTTTTGTGGCTTTCAGAATAGTATGTTTTCAAGTAGACTAACATGCAAGAAATGAGAAATTAAAAACTTATTTTGTACCTTTTAAGTTTTGTATGCATGCAAGTGACTATTTCAAAGAAACATTAATAGAAAACTATTCATTTTACTTCCTTTTCTCTTTTACAAATTAAACAAAGAAGCATGAAAAAGCCAAAAGTAAAAGCTTACACAAGCACAAAAACCCTTTTTTTGTGTTGAATAAATTTTTTTTCTATGAATTTTGGTTTGTTCTCTATTGTTTTCAATGCTTGTTTGAGAGGAAAATATTTGTTTTTTCTAAAAAATATTTGTTTTGATTGTGCTAGTTGAATGATTGAACATTTTGTGGCTTTCATGGATAGAATTTGTAAAAAAATGACAGTTTTGAAATGAAAAGGATTTGCAATAAATAAACTTAAATTAAAACTATTCTATGAAGGGGAAATTAATCCTCTATATCCAAAGCATTTTAATATAATGTTATAATCTTTGTGAGGTTTTGATAACTAAGCTGTTGTGAAAATTTAAATTTAATCAACAAACTAATGTAAATGACCTTTTAATGAAGCAAATAATCTCTACACCTATATAATGAAGATTCAAAGCATGTGGATATTTTTTTGGTAGTGAAAGAGTCCTTAGGGACCCAATTATGGCACAATTTTCTCCTTTTATCCTCCCATTGGGTTCTCCTTTTGTGATGAAATTAAACAATAGGTTGAAGATGAGGACAAGAAAAGGGAAATGACTAATGCTCTGTGAGTGTAGAATTTATATGGAGGCAATGTGTAAATGAGCCTATATGTTATATGTTTATGTTGAGTGTTATAAAGAATATATTTTTCGTGGATTATTGGTTGTATGCTCCTATCTTTAGACTTATAAGTAAAAATATGGAAAAAATCTTCCCTTACACTTGTTGGGTGTTTACATTCAAGAAGGAAAATCACAAAATATGAAACACAAATCTAAAAAAGAGAGATGGAGGAGTGAAAATGGAATATTTGTACTTTTTTCAATAATTTATTTGTAAACGTATATGGCTAATCACAAAGGGGAAATTTGATATGAAATGGGTGAATGTGTTATTTGAGGGTCAAAAATTAAAAACTAACTAGGTGAAAGGGACATAAACATTGAAATAATCAAACAAGCATACAAAAATAAAGGGGAAGGTTCTTAGAGGCAAACTATACACTTCTATCACTTCGAGACTAGTTTGTAGAGAGAAAGATTTATTGTTTAATTTCATGTAGGGTTGTGTTTTGGGTCGCTAATCATCATTGTAACTTAAAATGAATTCTCATTTAAATTTGAAAACTTACATATTTCCCCCTTATGAAAGACATTATATCTTATCAAATAGGTATTGTGTCCCAAAATAGGCATGAACTTACCTTGCTTGTTGTCCTGCATCGTAACCTACAAAATAAAAAAAGATCATGTGCAACAACATATATAAATTTTAGAAATGAAGTTTATAATGAAAATATAGACAATATTACTCACCATTTGTGTAAGGGTGGAAAATACTACCTACATGCACAAACTTCTCTCTCATTTGGATCCTACAAACACACTAGAAAGGTGACTCAAGAGTGTTTAAATATTTAGCCAACTCAAAATAATTAAAAAACCATATACAAAAAATGTACCTTTTTGGTAGGTTGCAAAGTATATATCTAACTTGCCTTGTCTAGATGATTTTTAAGAGAAGAAAATGACATGTTAAAAAACCAAAAACTAGCCTATACAGGTCATTTTGAATTCATTTGTACTTAGAAATTTAGGATAAATTGAGCTCTATATTATGATGATAGATTTGAGTGAAATTATAAAAGATTGCAAGATGAGGATTGAGTATATTGTAGTATATCCAATTTAGTCAAATACACAAGAACATGAACATGTTTAAAGAAAATAACTCTTTCCTTAATTCATATTTTATTTGTGAGTTATGTCCAACCAAATTTAGGATAAATAAGGTTAAAAGTAGGCATTTCCATCACAAATAGGTTTTTTTTTGTTTTGTTTTGTTGTATTTTTCTAATTTTATGGTTGAGTCAAAATTTGGTTAGTTGGCATACTTGTTCACCAGTTTTGTTGTCATTCACTATTTTTTGGAGTAGTTTGTTCACCCTAGAAAGCAACTATTTGCCATAGTGGGTTTGCTAATAATTACATGAATTATAATTTTTTGTTATGTAAAGGGGGTAAATGACCACATTGAGCTTAGATGTTTTAATTTCAAGTTATTTTCTATGTTATGTCTTTTTTGGTCTTTTTAGGAGATATTTTTTTGAGAGGTTTTCTAGAGGCATCATAGCATTTTTTCACATGGTTCTTACATTTGTTGGGGTGTCATAATGTCATTCAAGGGCATAACTAGATTTTGATGACTATAACGGGCTTGTTTGATGGGGACCATGCCATATTTTGATAGGTGGGATTGGAAAGAGTTTTTTAGGTCAATTAATCTATCCTTTTCATTGGATATGTTGTGTCTTTTAACTTATCAAGATGTAAATTAGAACACTTATTCAAATTTTAGGAGATTGAGTGAGTGTATAATCATTATCTATAATGTGCATCATATACTATGGGACCTTAATGATAATTTAAGAAAAAAAATTGATGCAGGAGCTTCCGATGGTACTAGCAATCAACATCACCCAAAATGAAAGTATTTTAATTTTTATTGTTTCTTGAGGTTTTGTAATTATGTATTTGGAGAATAAATTTCAATATTAGGCCTAAACAAATATTATTAGTTGCAAATTTTGGGAGTGGAGATAATTTAGGAGGTAGTTTAAATGGGAAAAATCCAGAAAGGTAAACATGGCGTGGATTTTTGGAAGTTAACAAAATGCATCAAGGAGCATTTAATGAATTTTCTAATTGTTGGTAAAGCCTTTTCAGTTGCATGGGCGTAGCCTTTTCAAAGGAGGAAAAAAAATATATTTTTCAAAAGTAGTGCAAGAGTTGGAATTGCTAATTTTTTGGTCATCGTTAAAAGATATATTTTTAAAGAAGGAGGAGGCATGGATTTTCTAGGGGAATGTTTTGTTGCAGGTTTGAAGGTGTTGTGAAAA
Organism: Sequoia sempervirens; assembly: GCA_007258455.2. Classification (NCBI taxonomy): domain Eukaryota; kingdom Viridiplantae; phylum Streptophyta; class Pinopsida; order Cupressales; family Cupressaceae; genus Sequoia; species Sequoia sempervirens. Next base: position 320,791 of record VDFB02049743.1, read on the forward strand.
AAAATGGATCATGGAATCCATTTTTGAAGATGGATATAGTTGCAAATTGGAGTTTGTAGGGTGAAGGTTGTAGATTAAGAGTGATTGGAAGGAGTTGATTCAATAGTTCGTATTTGTTGTTATTATATATTAAGATTAGATTTGAATATGATTTTTAATGTGTATTTATCAGTCCAAGAGGCTGAAATCTTTGTATTTCCATTTTGGAGAAGATACTCTAATGTTTGGAGGAGAGTTTGAATAAAGAATTTAGGAATTTCTTTGCAAAATTTTTGCATTATTTTTATTTTCTAAGTTATTTTAGATTTAATTCAAATCATTTAAGTGATTTGAATTTGTGGTTTGAGAAGGGAGAGTTTCTTCACTTCATCTGTGTTATCAAAGCCAATGTTCCTAAGAGTGCAGGTAGACACACCAATTGGAGGCAATTTGCACCAGGACCTAAGGGTGGAAAGTGTGTGTATTTTGTTTGTAGATGGATGTGCAACCTGCAATAAGACATTTTTAGAAGGTTTGAGGAATTGAGGTTCCCATGATTGTAAACGAATCATTGAAGGAGCCAATTTATCTATTTATAATAACATTGGTGAATATTGAAAGAGGGTTTTGTAAAAAGACCAATGAAGGAGTTAGTGTACATAAGTAAAACTTGATGATTTATATTAAGGCTTGTGAGGCCTTGAAAATGGAGAAGAGAAAGAATAAAATGAATTTTTCTATTGGATGGATTTTTGAGTATTCTTGGACTTGAGAGAATTAGAGATAGAGCAAGAAGAAATAAGGGTTGAGATGATAGAATTGCAACACCAGGTGGAAAAATTAAGAGAAGAGATTGAAAGGAGAAAGAAAGAAAAGAGGAGAGTTGGAGATAATTTTGATTACCTTTCTAATGATAATTTTCTTTTAGGGAAGAAAGAGGATGCATTAGTAGTGAGTGGCAGAAGAAAAAGTGTTGCAACAACAAGGCTTCAAGAAATCCTTGTGCAGAAGGATGAAAAGGAAGATGAAGAGAAAGAGGAAGGAGATAAGAAATTGCAGCAAAAGTATGTCTTGTTAGAGGAATAATGAACACAATTGCAGTAGAGGTAGAGGATGGATAGAAGGATACAAAAATAGTTGAGTATCCTTTGGAGGATAAGAAGAAAGAAGAAAAGATGAAAGATCTTGCAATAGAGACATGTCTTTTTGAAGGCATGATGAACGTGAAATTGCAAGATGTAGCTGTGGAAGAAGAAGCAAATAGTGAAGAAATAAATTATCTATTGGAGGACATATTGCTGAATCTAGAAGATAGCAATGAAAAATTTGCAACTTGCATTGTTGGAGGCATGAAAGAAGAGAGCAAATTAAAATTTGTAGCAGTTATGGAGGAGCAACTTGAAGGTATAAACCTTGAAAAAGAGAGACAAGTTGTAGTAGAGGAAGAAGAAGTTGTGACAATAGAAGTCACAAAGGTAAAGTTTAATGAATTTTGTAATGTTAAATTTGTAATTAATTTTCATATTGAAATGAGTAAAGAGTTAGAGAGGGAGGATTGTGTAGTGACTTAGTGGACTACAAATGTTGTATATTTGTATGTAGAAGTTGTGAGAGATTGTGCATCTAAGATTTGGTGGAGGTGGTCAATTTGTGGTGGGTTGGATCCCATGAAGGAGATGAGAAGAGGAAGCCTTTAGAGGAGGAGGACAGTCTATAGTGGATGTGAGTCCATGAGAGGAAAGAGGAATAGGGTGCACACTTGGTGGAGAAGGATGATAATTTTCTTGGCTAAGTGCTAGAAGAGGCGGAGGAATAAATTATTTTGTCTATATCAGTGATGGAGTTTGTTGCAGGTTGTCCACAACTTGAAAGAGTAGTTCTACTACTCAACTCCGTTTTGTGAGCATATGTTCACAAACTTTCTACTGATGTGTTTGATGTAGGAGCATCTGGGGCTACAAGCAATCAACATCACCCAATATGAAAATATTTTAGTTTTTATTGTTTCTTGAGGTTTGGTAATTATGTAGTTGGAGAATAAATTGCAATATTAGGCCTAAATAAATATTAAATAATTGCATTTTATTATTTTGTTACAAATTTTGGGAGTGGAGATAATTTAGGAGGTATTTTAATGGGAAAAATCCAAAAAGGCAAACATGGCATGGATTTTTGGAAGTTGAAAAAAGGAATCAAGGAAAATTTAATGATTTTTCTAATTTTTGGTGAAGCCTTTTCAGTTGCATGGGCGTAGCCTTTTCAAAGGAGGCAAAAAAAATAGATTTTTAGAAAGTAGTGCAAGAGTGGTATTGACAATTTTTTGGTTGTCGTTAAAAGGTAGATTTTTAAAGGAGGAGGCATGGATTTTTTGGGGGGAATGTTTTGTTGTAGGTTTGAAGGTGTTGTGACAGTAAAATGGATCATGGAATCCATTGTTGAAGATGTATACAATTGCAAATTGGAGTTTGTAGGGTGAAGGTTGTAGATTGAGAGTGATTGGAAGGAGTTGAATCAATAGTTTGTATCTACTATTAAGATCAGATTTGAATCTGATTTTTAATGTGTATTTATCAGTCCAAGAGGCTGCAATCTTAGTATTTCCATTTTGGAGAAGATACTCTAATGTTTGCAAGAGAGTTTGAATAAAGAATTGGGAATTTGTTTGCAAAATTTCTGCATTGTTTTTCTTTTCTAAGTTATTTTAGATTTAAGTCAAATCATTTAAGTGATTTGCAATTGTGGTTTGAGAACGAAGAGTTTCCGCACTTCATCAAAATTGCTATTTTTTTAATAAAATCTTGATGAATGCTAGCTAAGTGTATTAATTTTCATAGTGAATCTTTCATTTTTTGAAAAAATAAATCCCAAAGAATTTATGCACATCACTAAAAATTTATATAAAAACTTTGCAAATCATAGCAAATAGTAGCTAACAAAATTAATTACCATGATAAATCCTTTCATTTAAAAAATCCCCATAGTTGGTCAACATAGTCCCCCTACATATTCTTTTAAATTTTTTGCATTGTTAAAGCAAGGGCCTAAGGCTAGTAGTCTCTAGTAGGGTCAAGGGGAAGGCATTGGAGCACATGTAAATTGGGAATTTCAAGAATCTAGTTCAACATAGAAATAAGAAGTAAATATGAATGAATCTACATCTTATATTGTAGTATTAATTAGACACTTCTAATTAAAATTTTGCATGGTTATAAGCACATGTATTTTCAAAAGGTTACTTAGCCTAGAATTTTTGTTGGGCCACATGATTAAAAATTGATCAATATTTTACCATGTAGACGAAAAGGAATTTAATGTTAAGTAACTATTTTAAAAGATGTAACTATAAATGCATAGAATTAAATTAGAACCATTAGATTATAGTGGAAACTAGTGGTGGGAAAAGAACACCCTATTCCTTTGCACATGCAAATTGTAGAAATTCCCTATTTTCTATAGGGACTTAACTGATTCATGATACCTATAGGCCGAAGAGAGTCAATAGAAAGTATAATTTGCATTTGTTAATAGAATCTAGGTTGCATTGGTTAGAAGATATTTAAATGCTTTTACATACTATTTACACATAATGAAAGCTGAAATTTTAAGATCATAGTCATTTCAAGTGGATTTTATAAGTGGATCCCTATGCCCTAGGTTTTAGACACTGTGATAATAAAGGAGAGAGTGATGTTCAATGGTTCCATGGTTGAATTATGACTATGAGGTTTGTATACAAGTTAGCCTACATACATTAGCAATGGCATAGCACTTAAAATAATTATAACCAATTTTTATGTGACAAATCCCACCAAATTTTAATTTCAAAGAAAAAATATCCCTAAGACTAATAATGAATTTATTAGTTATGACATTATAACCCCAAAAATTAGTAGGAATGTAATATTTATGGTGAATATGATTTAGATTGAATCTAAATTATAAATTTAGGTGATTAGGCTCTCATAACACACCATTTACTATCGCAATAGAATTTAGTTTAAAGGTTTAATAAAATAATGATTGGACAATTTAAAAGACTTAAACTAATTTTTTGTAAAAAATGTGGCAATTTAGATCCCCTTCTAACTTGTCTTACTTGCCAAAAATTGAGGCCTCAATTTGAACTATTGACCATTTGACAAAGATTCATTGCTAAAAAAATCATTGTTGTGGGCCCTTCTCTAGGGGGACATATTGACTTTAGAGGAGCTTCCAAATTATTAGAGGGCCACATGGGTAGTATTCATGGGAAACCAGATAGAAAGGTAGAAATGTTTTTATCTAGCTTTCATTCTTGCTCTCAATATTCCACCTCTTTGAAAGGAAATTATAGACATGAGGCACAAACTATTTGAGGACATGAAGGTAATCATTATTTTTAATAAGTGGATCCCTGTCATTCGCCAAGTAGAGCAACATGTAGAGTTTACAAATGAAGTGTTGAAATATAGGGTTGCATGTATTATGTTTTGTACTAAATGTCCCTCTACGGCACATTATGCTCAGTGGATGCTTGATCATATTATTCCCTTCTAAAAGGGAATGACAATTTTAGACATGGTGGCCCCTAGAGTAGCTATATGGGTTATTATTGGGCACTTTGATGTAGGGACATAGATAGGGTCCATCCGAAAAAATGGGATATGATCAAGGAGCTCTACAAATAGATGGAGGTTCTATGGCTAGGAGATGATAGGGTGAGGACCTTCTATTGAGATGAAAGCCTCTTGACAAATAGGAGGAAGATGATTGAGATCCACCTTACTAGTCAAGTTACACAACAAGTCAAAGAGGGATTTCCAAAGGATTTTACCCAAGTCTAGATCGAGTTTATAGAGGTGTCTAAGAGGCCTTGTATATTTTACACAAGGTGACACAATGATACCCTCTCATAGTAGAATTCCCCATTATGAGGGCTATATTGAGAGCACCACAAGTTCCATAGCAAACACTAATATAGGCTCCTCAATGGCAACCACCTTGATAGGAACACCAACTAGAGATCATGGGAGGAGAGAAGGATTTTGATTGTAACAATAATGAGTTCAAGACTAATGAGGAGGAGACAAATAAAGGATGACACCTTGGACACATAGAAAATGAGAGAGGCTAACACTACCCAAATAATAGAGCATTGAGATGAGAAAAGAGAGGGAGATACATCTCAATAGGAGGCTCCTAGATAGCTATCCCATCCCATGTAGTACAAGTTATTATCCTAGTAACCGAGCAAGAAATGATGGTGGCAATGAACCTCACAAGGAGGCTTAGAGCCTTTCATGAGTACCTTTTATTTTGATTCATTTATTTCTATGATCAAGCAAAAATGAAACACAAATAAAATAATTAAACAAACACATTAAAAAATTCATCTCATGCTCAATTGTCACCTCTAATTGAGCTTAAGAGGCAAGTGCAATCAAAATAAAAGACTCAGAACAAATCTCTTAAAGGTTTATTGTTGCACACTAAGAGTGTGGTTGTGCTCCATTAGATTTATGATTGAGAGATAGATAGTATGTTGATGCTCACACTAGAAACATAACCTTGCATTCATGAGAGTATAAATAAAATTCACATAAGGGACTATTTATGGATTTGAGAGAGGACTGACCAATAGATAGGATTGATTATGGAGATAAAGGGTGGAGATTGATTGAGAGGTTTAGATCCATGACCCCCAAGTGGTATCTTACAATTAGTGCACAAAAGAAACTACATGATTCAAGGATATTTGATGGATGGGATCTTCTTGGAATAGAATGGATTGGATTATGGATAGTCGTCTAGGTTCAGGACCAACTATATATAGTCGGTAGTCCTTGTATCCAAATATGGCACCCCTGGATATATAGGCCAGTAGAGCATGATAGGAATATGACACGAAAGGTTGCCATTGTACCTAATGGAATGTTTTTTGATCACCTTCTTCATTTGCACATCTTGTTAGTTTAAATCCGTATCTTGGCACACCCCTCCATATGATGTTATTTACCATTTTGTATGATGTCTTAGACATGCCATTTTGTAGGGACAATAACCACATCCCACTTCCAACCCCAAAGTAAAGCCTCTTGCACTAGAGATGGAATGATGATATAACAAGTTGGAGAATATTAATGCACATTTAATCACATTTTTTCCCTTTAGAAGAAGCAAACTCAATGGAGCATGTTGAAGCTCTTCCTAATCAAGAAATGAGGGAAGGAAATGCAAGATGAATATCTTTGATAATTGTGTTACAATTTGCAAGTCAATGTTAAGAGATGCCAAGATCAGATTAATTGTCTTATTAGTTCTCGAACCTACTATTAATGATCTCTAAAAAAATACAAAACTTTGTGTTCAAGATCACTAAGAAGATGAGCCAATGAATGTGAGACGGATATCTATCTATAGACACCTAAAATTGTCTAAACACATCACACATTTCTAATTTGCTATTTTACATCATTTTCCTCATTATCTCCTAATTCCTCAATTTCAATTATATAATTTCTAATTATTTGATTAAATTCAGTTTTTTCCTCTATTAATTGAATAATTAATATTATTTGATTAATTAATCATTTTTCATTATTTTCCTCTAAATTCACATTAATTAAATTCAAATTTTTATCTCCACATTATTTAAATAATCTTGAATTATTTAATTAATTACTATTTTCCCCTCTCATACACCTAATTAAATAATTTGAATTATTTAATTAAATCCTAATTTCCTCTAACCTCATAATTAAATAATTTTCTTAATTATTTAATTAAATAATTATCCTCCAACTTGCACATGGCATATTCCATTTTCAAAAGGGAATATGTTTTTCAAAATATCTTCCCTCCAAAATATCTCAAACAAATTTCCTTGAAATGTGGAGATATTTTCAGTTAACTGAAGTTCTCATTCAATTTCGACCATTGATCTCATGATCTAATCTTAACCATTTATCTTTATCCTCCAATCTCCACCTTTGATCAAATCTCCTAGAAATCTACAAAGCAAGCCATCTTCAAAAAAAAATCATTCATAGTTCTCATAAGAAATTCATGATCTTTTGAGAAACATTCTTCATCATGTTTCGAGAATTTGAAAAATATTTGTGAATTAAGATCATCATCAAGCAAGCTTTTGGAACATGGGTTATGCACAATTGAGCAATCCACATATCAAATTGGCACAATTCCACACAATGGAGTACTATGTTTGCATGTTATTTTGAATAATTGATCTTAAATTGATTTGTTATCTTGTTTTGTGTTTATTCATTGATTCATTGAATTCAAATTCATTGGTTAACGAGTTTAATTGATCTTTCTTTTGTGGGTTCTTAATGTTTTCTAACCCTAATTACTTTAATTGAATCTCTAATCATTTCCCATTATTCCCATTAGACATTTCGACATGCTCGATGGGACCCACATCCCATATTTGATATTACTTGTAGTTTTTGTTGAGTTACAATTTACAAAGACATTTTTGAAGCAGATCAACGCTTTTGATCTCTGCACAACGAGATTTTTGACAAAAATCAACACTATTGACAGTTACAATGGTGTTTATGTAGTTTCTTGACACTTCTAATAGACTAATAATTCTTTGTTCTTTGTGATTGTAAGTTACAACAACGCTTTTTTCAATTACATTGACGCATTTGATGCGTTTGTCACGTTTTGACGCTTTTGATCAGTTACAATGATGCTCATGAGGTAAAATGATGCTTCTATTTTCATTTATAGCGGCACTTTTGACTATTACAATAGTGTATTTTGATTTTTGTCTTTTGGATTTTATTTTACCCTAACCCTAACATGTGCTTGATCCTCTTAGACTAACATATCTATGCAACTGTGGCATACACTAGGAGAAGAAAAACAAATAAAACTACTAACGAATCATCTTGTAGGATTTCTTTATGTTTTCATTTTCTTTAAAAAGAACCACACATTTCAATTTGGGTTTTAAATAAAGAACTTGTTTGACATGTTTGGTAAGTCCTTAGGTACATATTCTCTCTCCTCGCACCTAGTGTGAACTTGGAGATCAAAAATACCATAGGATTTGCATTTTGTCTTGTTTACCTAAGGATTTGATTTTCTACACATATTCTTCCCTTATGACTCTTAAGAATGATCTTGGGAATAAAAAACAACATCATATATCCATTTAATTCAAGTAGGAGGCCTGTTTGGGGATTTCATCACCTTAAGGATGACCTCAACCACATTCATCGGTGAGCTATATAAAGGGGGAGAATGAAAGTTGTACCACAAGGTGTGTCCAATGTCCTTTAATCCATGCCTAAAGATTCTCGATCTACCAAAACTTGTATAGGTGGTGAGAAGAGGGGAGACCCCCTTGATTTGTGCATCCTTAGATGGGTCCACTATTCATGGAAACACTAAAAACCTTGTTTTTAAAAGCCTTTAAGACCATCAACCATTGGCTTAGTAGGGTGCAAGGTACAATATCATGCTTGAAGTTACTCACCACGTACTCTTATCTTGTTGAGGTGAAAATTTTCCTTGTTGGACTTAGTCCTTCTAAGGAAAGGGGTATTAAGGTGGTAGATGACCTTATCATACCCTAGTTACTCATTTATTTGAATGTATTATGCTCCAGCGGGTGGGCCTCTACTAAGTTAATACAAATTTTTGCCACTTATTAGGCTATGCTTTTTGAAGTGTTTTATTGTTCAAACCTGTATTCCCCTGTAGTGTAGGAAAAAAGTATCCCTTTTTCACACTTAATTTTGGAATGAATATTTAATAATAAAATGAGCTAAATTATGCCTTAATTTAGTGTTGTAATATGTTTTACATATTCACATTAATTTTAGGGCCATTTTAATTAAAATGGACTTAATTATGCCTTATTTTGGTGTTGTAAGGTGTATCTTTACACTTTCAAACCAATCTAGGTCTTTATTAATTAATTGAGATTAATTTTCCTTAATTGGTCCCTTTAATTCAAATCTAAGCCTAATTAATTGCAATTTTCGGGGGATAAATCCTGACATTCATAAATGCCATAACATAAGGTTTAACATTGAGCAATGTGTGTCCTAGGCAAGTGACCTAAGACCCATTCACCATAGGGCGAATGGGTCCTCACTTGCACCTAGGACCTAAATTCAAATTATGTTTTTGGTGGTTTTTCAATGATTTCAAATATACATTTAGATGTCGGCTTGTGATATTTGAATCTCGGGAATTAATCTTAAGATATGTATAAATAAGAGGTTATTTCACTATGTTTCACCTAGAATTTCAAGAGAGCATCCTAGAGTTTTTATGCAAGAATTCAAGAGCATTTTCAAGGCATTCATGGGAATTTTTTTTGAAGATTATTGCAACAATCAAGATTCCATTATCATGTCAAAGGTTTATTGCATCATGCATGTTTTTTGAGCTAATATGGTGATGTAAAGTTCAAGATCTATGCAAGTATTCAAGGACATTATTTCTAATCAATTTTCATGATCAAGATCTACATCCATTGAAGCCAATTCATGCTAGTTGTAGATCTACAATCCAAGGTTCAAACAAAGTTTTGGTGAGTTGTTACATAATGTTGTTCATTCATCATTCCTTCATGCTATTTTTATTCATTTCAAGGTTTAATTACCAAAATGGGGTTTGACTAAGGAAAACCCCCATTCACCTAACAAACAACATTTTTCTCTCTTTGATGTGTGATTGCAGATTTTAGGTGGAAGATCCTTTGAAGAGCAAAATTGAAGAAAGTTGCAAAGTTGTCAAAGTTGCAAGAAAAGTTGTCATATCACAAAAAATATTTTACAAAATTTATTTTTGGTTGTTTGACAGTGAGAATTGGGAATCTGGGAGTGCAGACATAGCAAATGAGAACCAAGAAATAAATTTTAGAGAACCCTAGCTAGGAACCATTTTCCATAGGGAAAATGAGTCCTCAGTGAGCTTCAAAAGGTGACTTTTGGTAAAAGGTACACATTATTTTCCCCTTTCCAGATCTACCTTTTCTATTAGTTTAGATTGTTGTCTTTCATTTGCATTTTATAGCTTGCATTTTGGAGTTTGTTTGATGATCTTAATCTTTCTCCCCAAAGTCCTATTTAGCTTATACCCCTGTCCTTACATAGATAGGAAATTTGTTGATTCATACCTTGATTTGACTCACCTTTTGGTTGATAGTCATTTCATTATTTGGATCTCACTTCCTTGAATGAAATTTGGGAAATAGGTCTTTGTGGTGAATCAACCCATTCTACTACACTACCATCTATTTTTCTTTCGTTTCATTTTGGCGAATTAACCCTAGATCTAAGTTTTGCAATAGATTGCATTAGTTGCATTACATTTAGGGTTCTTTAAATCTTGCACTAGTTTGCATTGCATATAGGGGTTTAAATTTGCATTTTTGCATTGTTTAAATCTGAAAAATTTAAAAATTTGCATGCACATTACATTAATTTTGCATAGTGTTTGCATATTAGTGTTCTTTTCATCATTCATATTCAAAAATTGAGTCAAAATTGCATTTCAAAAAGTTTCATATAGGTCATCATTTGTGCTTTATTTCACTTGCATTTAGACATCAAATTATGGAAATTTTTTCCACTGAAGTTACAGTTTGAAACCGGGAAAAGAAAACACAAAACAACTCAAAAATTGTGTTTTTCACTTTTCTAAAAACCTGATCTAGGACTCGGGCGAATGAGTCCCTGTACAAACATTTTAGGAAAAAAAATGGTGCTTTTTAATCTCTGGTTTACATTTTTATTTTTGATTAGAGGTAAAAAATGGGTTTTGAAGGGGCCCAAAACCCTTTACATTAGAAAGCAACTAAAATAAAAGATAACAAAATTAAGCTAAAAAATAGCCCAACAACAGCGACCCATCAACAAAAAATAACCAAAAAGAAGGACCAACCAACAACACTACATGCTTTTCAAAATGTTTGCTGCGTCCACATCGCAGCCTATAGCTTTTTGTGCATCTTCAAAAACATCAGAACTATCATTCCCAGATGCCCCATCCTAAGCTTTAGTTTTATTCCTAGTCCTAGCTCCAGGACCATCCGTATTTACATTTGAAATCAAAACAATACCTTTCTCACCACCCTTCCCAACAACAACATTCTCCCCCATCTGCTTACCAACAACAACAACCTCAACATCATGGGAACTATCTTTACGCTCTTAGCACTAACCACAAGAGAAGTAACAACAACATACTCATATTTTCCAGTAATTTTATGACCCTCCCCTCCTCTCATCACAAAATCCCAAATTTTCCCCATTTGATCCTCAAGAATGAGGATTCTTCCTTCCATATTCTGCTTCATTTTGAGGGTTTCCTTTGTAATAGTGTCCACCATAGCATTTAAGGAGTCAAACAACTCATCTATCTGATTCTGAACAGAGGACCCCTCAACCTTGTTAACCATTCCCTTGAATCTGACATTCATTTTATTGAGTTCATGGAAAAACCATTTAAAAAGCTTAAACAAAACAATGGACCCCTCACGCGCAATACCAAGCACATCAGACAAAAAATCTCTATCAATATTAAAAACCCCTTTTCCCAGGGCATCCTCCTCCTCAGAGGAGCTAGTCCTATCCTTCTCAGTAGGGGAGTCCTTACCTTTTTCCACAACAACCAGAGACTTAAGCTTGTAGATGGATCTCACAATTTCCTCGGCCACCACCTTTCTCTTCATAATCCTCTCCAAGTTCACACTCTGGGTCTCCTAGAAACAACATCATCCCCATACTTATCTTTCACTTGCATAACCGGCTTGACACTCAGGGAATCATTAGCAGAGAGGCCACCCGCAATTGTGAGAGGATGGCCCTACTCCAGAATTTGGCTAGCAGACCGCAAAACCCTTTTCTTCCCACTCACTTCCCCCAAATCCTTCTTCTTGGCAGTCGGGGGAAACGAGGAAGCCTCCCCATATAGGTCATTCTTCACCTTCAGACCCCTACTTGGCACAACAACAACTTCTTCACTACAAGTTAAATAACCTCTACTAGCACAAGCTTCCCCTTTTTTCTTCTTTCCCATGGGAGGGAAATGTGGACCCCTTTCTAGAGAAGCGAGAGAATTAGGAACAAATTCCACATCCTCCTCCGACTCATCCTATTTTTCCAAAATCAATTTCCTTTTCTTGACCTTTTTGCCAACTGGTTCATCTTCGAAGGCTGTATCATACCCTTCAGCAAGTTTGGGTTGTTTACCCTTCGGGGTAACCATAGGTTTGGGAACCTCAAAAGTCTTCGCATAATCAGAGATAAGGAGAATTAACCCAACATGCAATACAATATTTTTCGGGTTCTTCTTGTGATCCTTGATACCTGAGTCAAGAGACATAAGAAGGTAAAATGGGAAAGAAACCCTCTTCTTATGTCGAAAGTGGTTAAGCAGAATAAAATGATATGTATTCACCGCCGAAAAATAGGCTTCTAGGGTAATGTAGCGCATTAATTCCTCCGCTACATCCCCCCATAAAGCCTTAAGGGAACTTCGCTATATCTGGTTTACATTTCTATTACTATTTTCTGATTTGAGAATTAAATTTTTGAAACAGTTTGTTAGTGCATTCAAAATATTGCTCATTTAGTTAGATCTTGCAACATTTTTGGAAAACATTTCTTGCATACTTTAGTTAAAAGTAGTGTTATATTTCTACATTTTTCTTTCATTTTCAGCATTATTGCATCATTAGATAGATTAGTTTACATTTTGCAATCATTAGAAAAAAAAATAAAAAATAAAAAACATCAAACAAAACAAACAAAAAATGGTTAACCTTGGAGAAAACTTATCCTTCAAATGTTAGATGAAGCCCTTGAGGACTTCATCTCACCTAAATAATCCACTAAGGCTTTGAAACAAGAAGATGCACACATAGACAATCATGACAATCATAGTTTCTCTTCTCCCAATACCTCTCCTACTTGTGACGAAGGTATCCTGGTGATAGAAGACCCAATTATTGAGCATCATGAGAATCTTGTTTGTCCCTCTTCTAATGCTAAATTTGTCTCAACACACACTAAGATGGATGGCATAAATGAAGATGTTAATTTCATATTAGATCCCCCCTCTTTAGAAGATCATCTAGGTAACTTAGCTGAGGTTATGAACACACAAATGGGATCTCCTTTAATTAGTGAGCCTCCTAAGTCACCTCCCATAATTGAACCACCTAAAAAGAAACCATTATCCCCAAGGGATTTCATAAAATTTATAATGCAAATTGATACTAACAATGTTTCATAGTGACTGAGTTATAATACAGTTGCTCAAACATGTAGGCAACCACAAACCACTCCCGCTTTATTACCATTGCCTCAACATATTTTGCCTAGTGCTCCTCATTCGCCTTTACATAATTTAGTTAAAGATCTTAAAAATACTCCCGCTAAGATATCCTTATGGGATCTTGTTCAGACATTACCTACATACAATTGGATACTCTGAGAAATGTTGTAGATAAAGGAGGATATCCAATCTTCTGTGAAATTGAATGATGTAGCATCCTCTGATCGTATGCAAGTCACATAGTCAAAAATAACATTCCATAAACATGAATTACCCTCACTTGAGATACAAAATATGAGACCTTAATGATAAAGGTGATCATTAATGAAACCACAGTTTAGGCACACCCTTATAGACAACGGAGTAGGTCTTAATGCTTGTAGCATTGATCTCTTAGATAAAATTGGTGTGGACAAGAGGATCATTCAGCTTAATGGTGTTAATATTTTTGGATTTGATAATGTTAATACAAAATCATTAGGAATGATCACATTACCTATTAAGGTCAGACTTGTGGTGTTGCCTACCCCTATCCATATCATGCTAGGACCTCTTTCATACAACCTTCTCCTAGGGAGATTGTAGATTCATGCCATGAAAGGAGTTCGTCTACTCTTCACCATGAGATGAAATTTGAATACAACAAAAATATATACATGGTTGAAGTAGATGAACAGAGCTATAAATCAAAAGTTAAACATGATCATAACACTTCCAACTCCCCTAATACTTTCATTCCAACCTCAAAAGTAGAACCTATAAAAGTTGATGTTAATCCTAATTGTATTTCACCTACAACAAAAATATTTAGTGATGATTGGGGGTCGTTAGATTTTACACCTCATTTCAACGAATAATCCAAAATATCACCCTCAAAGTCCAAAGATTCATATATAAATGATTAATTTTTAGACACATGCTCTGGTGACAATTGGGGGTCGTCAGATTTTACGCCCTCCTTTATGGGAGAGTACAAAATGTCACAATATACACCTATACATCCTTGTGTTTCATGTGCTCAACTTGGTTCTACATCAACACCATCACCCCATCCAACTTGGTGGTGATGGGGGCCCTCCAACTCCCATCCCTTATGAGAGGATGATGCGTAACTTTAAGAAAATTAAAAAGGATTTGTGTTCTCGTGAAGAAGCCAATCCTTCTCCAAAGCATAAAACCCCTTCATCTGAGTTGGAAGAATGTTATGTTCGTGGATACAAACCCCTTTCTAAGCATGGATATAATGAAAACATTGAGAAAAATGATAGATAACAAGTTAAATCTATACCATACTCTTTCAAGAAAGATCTAGGTTTACCACCTCTATCTCCATCTTCATTTAATGCCTTATCATCTATTGTGTGTATGACATCTTGTGATGAGAAAGAAATATTCCCTATTATTGATCAAGAGACTATCTAGTCGAGGCTTCTTGAAGCTCGCTTGATTATTCTCCCTCCAAAAACATAAAAGAAATGGTACAAGAGTTCATTTTGTGCATATCATAGAGTTCATGGTCATTCTACTAATGAATGTAAGGCTTTAAGTGATAAAATTCAACATATTAAGGATTGTGGTGCTCTTCCTTGTGTTGAAGCACTAATTGGTACTGATTTTCATGTTTCTCATCACTCATCTCGGCTCATCCTTCTCTTGCACCAAGTGGAGGCAAGGGGTTAGGTAGCCTTGTCCTCGTATGACACTTGTCATTGTCTCTTTTGACTAGTTGACCGCCTTCCATGTATATATAAGATCAAGCTTAGGATGTGGATGATAACGTGCCTTAAGTTGGTTCACATGTGACGTACTTTATTGCATGATGTAGTTTCATTCGGGAACATATGACTTGGTAGAGGGCTTTCCAAATAAACTCTTATGTCTTCTTCTACTTTAAAGTGGATTGCTCACAACAATGGTGTTAGCAATCACTTTAAAGTGCAGCATGCATTGACACTCATGTTTCTTTGTGTGATTTTCTTTCTTCTTGTGATGTGTCCTTTTCTTGGTGGTATTGGGTTTGATATTCTTCGAGAGCATGATATTTCTTTGACTTGTCCTCTCTTGGAGATATTAGGCACGATGTTCCCTAAGAAGAGATATTACATGAACTAAGCAAAGTCTCTTTGAAAAGCCTGATCTACTCACATGTTGTTCATATGTGTTAGCATAATATAGCTTATTAACCTTGTGAATCTTGGAGTTTCATTTTGTGGCGCCCTATTGAGGTTATCAAAGGGATAGCTTTGGTATAGTTAGTATGATGAGAGCCTAGATAGAGGCATGAATTTCTCATTATACGTTGAGAGCCCATAGACTAGGCATGACTTTCTCACTTAGCCACTTTTTGGGGGATCACCTAGTGGATAGCCTAAGGTTCCACTACCCTAGAGTGAGCATGAAAATTGAAATCTTAGATATGTTTCGTGCTGATTGGATAGTCTAGGCCTAATCTTCTTGGTCTTTGATGTTGTACTATTGTGTATCTTTGTCATTGCTGCATACATAAGTGTCTTGAATGTCTACTTTAGTGTGAGTTTGCGCTTGCACTCATCCTCACACTAAAGTGGGGGCTAAATGTAGTGTAGGAAAAAACATCCATTTTAACACTTAATTTGGGAATGAATGATTAATAATAAAATGAGCAAAATTATGCCTTAATTTAGTGTTGTAATATGTTTTACATATTCACATTAAGTTTAGGGCCCTTTTAATTAAAATGGACTTAATTGTGCCTTATTTTTGGTTTTGTAAGGTGTATCTTTACACTTTCACACTAATCTAGGGTTTTATTAATTAATTGAGGTTAATTTTCCTTAATTAGCCCCTTTAATTCAAATCCAAGCCTAATTAGTTACAATTTCTAAGAGATAAAACCCGACATTCATAAATGCCATAACTTAAGGTTGAACATTGAGCAATGTGTGTCCTAGGCAAGTGACCTAGGACCCATTGGCCATAGGGTGAATGGGCCCTCACTTGCACCTAAGACCTAAATTTAAATTGTGTTTTTGGTAGCTTTTTAATGATTTCAAATGTACATTTAGATGTCGGCTTGTGATATTTGAATTTCGGGAATTAATCTTAAGATATGTATAAATAAGAGGTTATTTCACTATGTTTCACCTAGAATTTCAGGAGAGCATCCTAGAGTTTTTATGCAAGAATTCAAGAGAATTTTCAAGGCATTCAAGGGAAGAATTATTAAAGATTATTGCAACAATCAAGATTCCATTATCATGTCAAAGGTTTATTGCATCATGCATGTTGTTTGAGCTAATATGGTGATGTAGAGTTCAATATCTATTCAAGTATTCAAGGACATTGTTTCTAATCAAGTTTTGTGATCAAGATCTACATCCATTGAAGCCAATTCATGCTAATTATAGATCTACAATCCAAGGTTCAAACAAAGGTTTGGTGAGTTGTTACATAATGTTGCTCATTCATCATTCCTTCATGATATTTTTATTCATTTCAAGGTTTAATTACCAAAACGGGGTTTGACCAATGCAAACTGCGATTCACCTAACAAACAACATTTTTCTCTCTTTGATGTGTGATTATAGATTTTAAGTGGAAGATCTTTTGAAGAGTAAAATTGAAGAAAGTTGCAAAGTTGTCAAAGTTGCAAGAAAAGTTGTCATATCATGAAAACTCTTCTACAAAATTTATTTCTGGCTATTCGATAGTGAGAATCGGGAATCTGGGAGTGCAAACACAGTAGAAGAGAGCCTAGAAATAGATTTTAGAGAACCCTATCTAGGACCCATTCACCATAGGGCGAATGAGTCCTCGGTTAGCTTCAAAAAGTGACTTTTGGTGAAAGGTACACATTGTTTTCCCCTTTCCAGATCTTCCTTTTGATTACTATTTCTATTAGTTTAGATTATTGTCTTTCATTTTCATTTTATAGCTTGCATTTTGGAGTTTCTTTGATGATCTTATTCTTTCTCACTAAAGTGCCATTTAGCTTATACCCCCGTCCTTGCATAGATATGAAATTTGCTGATTCATACCTTGATTTGACTCACCTTTTGGTTGATAGCCATTTCATTGTTTGGATCTCATTTCCTTGAATGAAAATAGGGAAATAGGTCTTTGTGGTGAATCAACCCATTCTACTACACTACCATCTATTTTTCTTTCGTTTCATCACCATATAGTGGTTTTTCTTCAAAAAGACTATTGCCTTTATCCTACTTTACACCTTGGAGTCAGTCCTACAAGATATTCACTACTGTGTGTTCTCTTGATAGATCAAACAATTCAAAATTAGTCCTCAAAACAGTTAGATAAGTCTAAAACCTTAGACAATTTTAGGTTGAACTTGCAAAATATTACCTCTATGTCATAGTGATGCTTCTCAAGTGTTATAGTAATACTTTTGGAAAATTTCCATGCTTCTATTTGCAACTCCATGATTATGATTTTGCAACTCAATGCTTGTGATTCAACAATGTGACACTTTTGATCAACTTGATGCTTTTGATCAAAATCTACTCTTTGTCAGTTCATAAAACATTAAATTGTAACACAATAGTGCTTCTAGAAATTATTGATGCTTTTGCAAAACCTAGTCACTTTTGATAGGGGTAGGGGTAGTGCCACACTTTTGATGGGTTAAATGACACTTTTGCAAAGTGACACTTTTGCAAAGTGACACTTTTGCAAAGTGACACTTTTGCAAAGTGACACTTTTGCAAAGTGACACTTTTGACTATCAATTTAATTTTTCCAAAAAATCTAAAATTTTAGATTTCAAATTCCAATAGTCAGTCATTATAGGATCAGAGACTTCTATAAAACATACTTGTAGTTATAAGCAGTAATCCAAAACAACAAACAAAGGATTTCATCCTCATCCCATATCATCCTTTCATCTTGGTTTTCTAGAAACACATCCTTTTAGTTTTGATCAAACATCAAAATTATCAACAATAGAAAACAACTCATCCAAAAAAAACTAACATTAGACAAAAGTCTTCGTAGATCTCCTATCACATCTTCTAGTTTATCCTTTGCTTGGAATATGATCATTTCTAAGTAGATTGTTAAATTAGCATCAAATATTTGTGAGCTAGCTTGCTTAGTAGTATTTTTTTACTCCTATGTTTATAAACTCATTATCATCTTCCTTTGCTTGGACTCATTAGTCTAGAACAAGCAAAGATTATCCTCAACACTAATTAAAATGAGGTCTAGTAAAATTTTCTCTTTTAGAGGTTTTCATATTCTCATCTATGCAATCAACATCAACATCAAACTTTGGTCCAAAAATACTTAGTGTGTCTTTTTTTCCATGCCCATTTTGAAACAAAACATTCATACATAACACATCATCCAAATTCATGTCTTACAAGGTCATCACAATTTTTATGCCTATAACAAGATCTCAACAAAAGTGAATCATGGAATCCAACCTAAGTAGTTTTAGTGGCCCCAAACCCATGAGTACTACTGAAACAACCCTTGGAATGCCTAGCAATGAGTTCAACCCTAGAGAGTATAAAACCCCCAATAAAAGCAACCATAAGATCAAACTATCACTATAGAGGATATCACAAATGAACATGAGAGATTTATAGAATTCACTAATCAACAACTCCTAGAGATGCAACAAGATCCATCTATGGATAGAGCACTTGATGCCTTATTAGCTACAGATCCTAACTTGTATTTTCTCAAACTTTCACGAGTTGGTGCTAAATTACCCTTAAACTATGACGTTACCATGCTTAAGGAACAAGCCATTACAAACATTATAACATCTAGTGTACCTCTACGTGAGAATGTGCCTATGGTGCATATCGTCATTGAAAAAATACCACCACCTCCCATACCAAACATGCCAAATCAACCTACAATCCCTCCATTTGACATAGATTATTTACCTTTTTCTAAACAATACATGAATCCACTATACCACAACCAACCCATGGGTAATCAAACACATCCAAATCTCCCAAAAAAAACATCCCACCATTATCAACACACACACCCATACCATTTCTCCCAAATACCAACATGATGAACTATACAAACAATCCATTCAAAACACCAACTCCTCCACCTCATGTACATCCTAATGTCATGAACTCTATGAATACATTGAACATACTAAACCCCACTAACAGCCCCAATAGTTAAAATTACCTTCCCAACTCACAAAAAAACCCTCAACAATACATACCTCAATCTCCCCAACAACAAAATATACCTCAGGCTCCTCAACAACACATTCCATAGCATCAAATCTCTCAACAACAATAATACATCCACCATCAACAACAAGAATACATCCACCACCAAAAACAAAATCCTCAACAACAACAATGCATCAACCATCAACATCAAATCCACAACACCAAACTTCACAACATGAACTCCCACAACATCAAATCCCACCACAATAAACTCACAACAAAACCCTCAACAACACTGTAGTGTAGAAAAATGCACACCTTTATATTTTCACTCTATATTAAGGTCCCTTAAATTAATTGGACTTAATTAAGCCTCTAATTGGCCCAATTATGCATTTAAAAGCCTAATTAATCATGTTTTCCGAAAGGGAAACTTGTATTAAAAAATTGCAAACATTAATTAAATTGCCTTGGAAATTGAGTTTCCTAGATTTAGGTCCTAGTACCCATTTTCCCAAGGGCAAATGGGTCCTCCTTAAGTTGAGGATCTCAAATTTTAATATGTTTTCGTGGTATTTTTATGATTCAAATTCAAATTGCAATTGTTGGCCTTTGATGTTTAATTGTTGGGAAATTAGAAAATTACTTATAAATACAAGGTCTTTTTATCAATTCAATATCTAGAAGCAAGCTAGAACTTTTTGAGGGACTTCAAAGAATAAATATTATTGTAAAAAGTGTTCAAGAATAGATTTATCAGTCTTCTATAGTAGCATTCAAGATCTCAAGCATCATGTCAAATTTATTCGCATCTATGCATGTTTTTGGAGCTAACACGGTGATGTAGGTTTCAAGCATTTAAGCATCAATTCAAACATCAAGATCAACATCCAATCAAGCCACTTCATACAAGATCAAGACCTTGGAGAGATGTGTTAGAATTAAGTCCTCTAAGGATCTCCATTCAAGGGTTTGGTGAGTTGCAACATAAGCATTGTTCATTCATCATTCCTTCCATTCACGTTTCATTTCATTTCAAGGTTTAATTAGTAAAATGGGGTTTGACCAAGGAAAATCCCCATTCACCAAAAAAACCAAATTTTCTCTCTTTGTATGTATATATTTGCAGGTGAAGAAAGATTGAAGATTAATCAAAAGTGCAATTTTGCAAAGTTGTCAAAGTTGTCAAGACACAAAATCTTACTTGCAACATTTAATTCCAACTTTTCGATGTTGAAATCTGGAGGAATCGGGAGTGCAGATCCAGGAGTAGAGGACTACGAAATCAGATTTTGGACCCTTGTTACAGGACCTATTCACCCTATGGCGAATCTATCCCAGGAGGACACTTAATAACAAATTTTGGTGATTGGTACACATCAACTTACCCTTCCCAGATGTACTAAAATTTTGATGTTTCTAATTGTTTAATGCTTTAAATTAATGATTCAAGTTTCACATTGCATAATTGAGTTCATTTACTATTTTTAGTTTTTCTCCACAAAGTGTTGTTTAGGCAGATTTTACCCCGTCTTGTCATAAGTAAATTTGCAAGATCTCTAATAGGGTTGACTCACCTAGGGTTGAAATTCAATCCTACCATTGGGGTATCTCATTTCCTAATGAAATAAGGAAGATAGGTGTATCACATATTCAATCACCCATTTTGAAAAGCCTTATTTTCTACATTTCAAGCACATATCTCAAACTCCCCAACAACAAAAACCTCAAAAAAACACACCTTAGGCTCCCTAACAACACATTTTGTAGCGTCAAATCTCTCAACAACAATAATACAACCACCATCAACAAAAAAATCCTAAACAATACATCCACCACCAACAACAAAATCCTCAACAACGATACATCAACCATCAACATCAAATTCCACAACACCAAACTTTGCAACATCAAATCCCACCACAACATCAATAAAATCCATATGACCCTACCCACACAACAACATGGTCCTCAACATCAAATCAACCCATAACAAAACCTATCATACAATGTGTATGGCAACCTTCACAATATCTAATAAAACCAAAATTCACTATATAACTCATCATCCATACCCCAACATAGCACATACGTTCCACTCAATCAAACACCAAAAAATCCTCCTAACGACTTGACATTACAAGTCCAAAAATTAACTCAGAAAATCAATGACATACAATTAGGACACACAAGTAAATTATATGCTTTTTAAGACCTATGTCCTTTTCCATTCAACATGAACATAACATTGATACCTTTTCTTCACAATTTCAAAATGCCAAAATTTGTCAAATACAAAGGACATTGACCCATGTAAACATATAAGGGAATTCTATGTATCTTGCTTAGAGGATTCATATAATGATACATATCTAATGTGTCTCTTTCCACAAAGCTTAGGTGGACAAGCAATCAAATGGTTCTCTCACTTATCCCCAGGTATCAAGACATTCCAAGGATTTTTCAACAAATTTATAGCTCACTTCTCTTATAATATGGAACATGAGGTTACTATGACTGAATTGTACATCACAAAACAAAACCAAGGAGAAACATTCACATCCTTTTTACAAAGATGGAAACATAAAGTTAGTAAATGCAAGTGGCCTATAGTGGAAAAACAACTTGTGGACATGTTTGTTCAAAATCTCAAAACATAAATCAATTTTCACCTATGCATACAATATGCCAATACATTTGAAGAACTAATAGAAAAGGAATTAAAAATCAAAAGGGGTCTAATTGCAAAAGGGTTAGTCAAAATCTACAAAGACAATAAGGACGAACCTTCAAGCTCAAATGACAAACCACACCGGTGGGATAAAAACAAGAACATTACAAACGATGGCATTGTAGATGCAAGATTTGTTCAAAATCCACAACCCCAACCAAATGTACAACAAAATGTTTAGAACGTAAATCCTCCCCGAGGACAACCTCCAAGATCTAACAACACAACTCGACACAAATACATTCCCTTAGGGGAGCCTATTGAAACCGTCTTAAATAAGTTGGTTTATTCAAACCACATAAAGCTTCTAGAATTAAGACAATACAACGAACCACAATTCAAACCATCATGGTATAATGACAACAACTATTGTGAATACCATAGAATGAAGGGACATTAAAAATCTAAATGTATGAGGTCCTTAAAAACATAATTCAAGATCTCATCGACCAAGGTGAAGCAAATATCACACAACTCCCTGGAAAATTTGGAAATAACAATCTAGGGATATACAAGGATCCAATCCCCAATCATGGTAAGGGAAATGACAACAATAAGACAAGAGAGTATAACAAAGTAAATCATTCCTATGATAATGTTGTAGGACACACTCAATGTGCAAACAATCAAATTTTTATCACCATTCAAGGTAGAAATCTTGAGTGTGAAGTCACCACACGATGAGGGAAGGTTACTATTCAAGGAGCTCCTCTACAGTCCAAAGGCATAAATAAGGTGCAACCAACTGATTATAGTCTAATTGATCACCTCAAAAAGACTCCCTTACAAATTTCTATCTTAGAGCTTCTAAGAATCTCACCCATACATAAGGAAGTCTTAGATAAAACTCTCCTACAATCATCTATACCCACTAATATAGATACAAAACAATTCAAAGCCATGGTAGGGCACATTTCATCTACTCATTGCCTCATCTTTTCCAAAAATGATCTTCCAACTCATACCTATCATAACGATTCTCTACATATCAAAGTATTTGTTTACAAACAAAAAAAACAAAAGAGTTTTGGTAGATGGTGGTATGGGCTTAAACATTTGCACTCTAAAACTTGTTCAACAATTGGGATACTCTGAAAAAGTTATCGACATACAAAAGGGCATCACTATCAGGGCCTATGATGATAATGAAAGAGAATCAAAAGGTACAATAATATTGCTTATCCAAGTTGGTCCTATGATTGCTAAAACCACATGTCAAGTATTGGACCTTGATCTACTTTACAACATCGTCCTAGGATACCCATAGATACGTGTCATGCCAACCATTCTATCTACTTATCATCAATACATAAAATTTCTATATAATAAGACAAAGGTTACCATTTATGGTGATCCTAAACCCTTCCATTATTGCAAAAACTTGGAAGAGATACCACAAGTTACTCCAAGTTCTCAACAATGATGAAGCTCCACATTCCACTACCTATATTGATCCATCTACACTTTCCTCATCTTCTACATCTCATCAATCAATACCTGACATCAAGGTACAAATATGAGACAATTGTTGCGATGACTACAACCTCAAAGAGTCTTTTTATGTAGGATAACTTGTCTTCTCCAAATATGTACAGGAAACCACAACATATTGAAAAAGCCTTTACCATTATCAAATTTGATCCCACGGTCTTTTCTAAGTGGGGTGAACTCAATAAAGAGGTTATAGATGAATAATTTTATAAATGGTTGTATCAAGAGGAACAAGAAGCTCTTCTCCCCATTGATCAAAATAGTAGAGGTTTCCAAATGATGAACATAGGATTTATAGGCTATGGGAGTCTTGGTCTACATCAACAAGGTATAAAATAACCTATTATTTTGGAAAAGAGATGAAAACATAAGGGTCTAGGGTATGGTTCACAAGAAAATTGTGTCACCACTAAAGTTACATGTATCTCTAGTTAGGAAGTGGTAATTTCTCATGTGGTTAATTCACCTAATTATGGCACCATTGATGACTCTCCTATGTATATCACAAACTTATTAAAAAATGCATCCATATACACCATCACTACCCTATCATTCACAACCCCTACTCAAGCCAATATCCTCCAACTCGTTTACCCTCAGCTTATCGATTGGGACCAACAACAAGCTTTGATTCTAGATTTGTTTGAAAACGATGAAGCTATTGCAAAGTTTATGGGACTAAGAGATGGCATACTTTCAAGAGATCACAAACTAGGTTTCGAAATAGAACTTGATAAAAAATCATAATAGTTATGGGGGGAGACTTGAATCCTTTAGTCACATAATTGAAAATTTTAAAAGATCCCCTTGCAAAAACCACAATGTGGCACTTTTAGATCAAGAAAAAGAAAAAATAAAGGATGTATCCGACGGTGAAAACCTCTTTGAGGTACCCAAGGATGAAGGATTTGATCTCCTCGATATCACTAAGTATCAAGAAAAATCAACGACACTTGTGGAGGAAGCACAACCAATCAATGTTGAGACACCTGACAATCCTCAAATAACATTCCATGCAACATCTTTATACTTTGAAAAACAACAAAAAATTATAGAATTCTTAGGGGAACAAAAGATCAAATTTTCTTGGTCTTATGTAGATATGCTTGGGTTAGACACATCCCTAGTCGTTCGTCATCTAACAATATATCCGTAAGAAAAACCAATAAAACAGAAGCTAAGAAAGATGTATCCTCAAATATCATTGCTTGTTAAGGTGGAACTATAAAAGTTGCTAAATGCCGGCTTCATTTGACCTATTGACTACCTTGATTGGGTTTCAAATCTAGTACCAGTTTTAAAATCCATTAGGGGCATAAGGATATGCACGAGCTTTAGAGATCTCAATAAAGCGTGCCTTAAGGATGAATTTATATTACCTAACATTGACATTATAGTGGATCTCGTGGCTGGATATGAGATGTTGTCTCTTATGGATGGATTGTCTAAGTACAACCAAATTAGGATGACACAAGAGGATCAACACAAGACAACATTCGCATTCCCTTGGGGTACCTATTATTGGAATGTTATGTTGTTTGATGTCAAGAATGTAGGAGCAACCTATCAAAGAGCTATGACAATAATTTTTTATGACATTCCATACCATCGTGGAAGATTATGTGGATAAAAATAGCAAAATTTGTGACAAGAGATAATCATTTTGAAGTGTTAGAATTTTTTTGACATGTTGGAAAACTATCAAGTAAGGCTCAATCCCAAGAAGTGTGTCTTTGGAGTCACTTCTGGGAAAATATTGGGATACATAGTATCTCGTAGAGGAATCGAAGTGGAACTTGCCAAAGTCAAAGAAATCATTGATATGCCTCTACTGAAAACTGTTACTTGAAACTTCATAGTTTATAGGGAAAACTGCAATCTATTCAAAGGTTCATAGCACAATTAGTAGATAAATGTCACCCATTCTCACATCTTCTCCACAAGGATGCAACATTTAAATGGGATTAAAAATTCCAATAAGCCTTTCAATTTCTAAAGGATTATCTTGCATCACCACCAGTATTAGTGCTACCAATCGCAAAAATGTTGATTCTATACATCTTAGTGACTACAGTAGCACTAGGAGCTCTTCTTGCACAACATGATGACTTAGGAAAAGAAAGAGTAGTCTATTATATCAATCAAACCTTAGTTGTCTATGAGCTTAACTACACACCTATTGAGAGAGATTGCTTAATAGTAGTTTTTGATTCCCAAAAACTACAACATTATATGCTCAATCATCAAGTCAAGCTCATTTCAAAGGTAGATCCACTCAAGTACCTACTGTCTAAGGCAACACTCATAGGTTGAATGGATAAATGGGTTATATGATTTTTAGTGAGTTTGACATAGAGTATGTTGATAGAAAAGAGATCAAAGGATAGATAATTGCATATCGACTAGCAGAAGCACAAATACATGATGAAAATCCTCTTATATCAGATTTTCCTAGATGAGACAATATTCACTGTTACGTCAACAAGTTAGTGGAAACTATACTTTTATGGTTCTCACATGCAACATGGCTTAGGGGCACAAATTCTCTTTATCACCCCTCAAGGTGACTACATACTTAAGTCATACGAGCTAAATTTTTTGTGTACAAATAACATAGTTGAATATGAAGCTCTAATAACAGGGTTAAGAATAGCTATCTAGTGGAAAATCAAAGAATTACAAGTTTTTGGTGATTCACAACTGGTGGTAAGACAAGTAAATGATGATTATCAAACAAAATATGACAATTTAACATTGTACAAAAGGATGCTATACAACTTCAAGGAATCTTTATTGATATTACCTTTGAGAAAATTCCTAGGATTAATAACAAAGTAACAAATGCTATGGCTGCAATTGGTTCTCTATTGGATATGCATCATAATAGTCATAAGTGTGAGTTACTAGTAGAGCTACTACCAATACCTGCATTCAAAGTCCTTGAATTAGGATTGTGTGAAGTTGTTAGTCCTAATTCCCCTTGGAACCATGACATCTTTTGATATATCCAAAAGAGTATCATACCTGTTGAACTCACTACTAACCTCAAAAATACTTTCATCTAATGATCATCTTGCTTTGTCATTATTGGGGACAAGAAGATTCTTGATTGTGCACTACTTGGGTGCCTTAACTCAAAAGAAGCTACAATGGCCTTATAAGAGGTACACAAAGGCGTTTGTGGGTCTCATTCAAGTAACCCTACCCTTGCTAAGAAGTTGCTAAGAATTAGATACTATTGACCGATTATAAAACAAGAAGAAAATTAGTTTTGTGAAGAATGCTTCCAATGTCAATAATATGGTGACCTCATTCATGCTCCAACATAGGAATTACAACCCATAATTACATTGTGATATTTCTCACAATGGGGGCTTGATCTCATAGGAAATATTTATCCCACCTCTTTCAACAACCATAAATTTATCATTACCGCCACCAAGTATTTTACAAAGTGGATTGAAGCCATTCCTTTAACATACATTACCGGGAAATAAATTTCCAAGTTCATTCTAAACTACTTAATTTGTTGGTATGGTGTCTCTCAAGCCATCATCTTAGATAAAAAAAACACCTGTCAAGAACTAATATGTACGAGAACTTTGTGCTCAATTCCATATCCAACATCATTTCTCTACACCCTACTATCCTCAAGGAAATGACCAATTTGAAGTACCAAACAAAACTATCTTGAAAATCTTGAAAAAGACTATTAATGATGTTGGCCATAAATGGCACCTACAACTTAATCCCGTCTTATGGGCTCACAACATTAGTATCAGAACACCTACCGGTGCCACACCATACTCCTTGGTTTATGGTACTGAATCCATCTTACTTGTTGAGGTTGAGCTTCCATCATTGAGGGTCTCGTTACACCACCTAATTAATGATGAAGAATATCAAGTTTCTCGGATAAATGAGCTAGAGTTGTTAGATGAACAATTTCTAAAAGAACTTAACCATCTTCAGGCTTATCAGAATCATCTTCGTCGAAGTTACAACAAGAAGATCAAGGGTCAAAAATTCCAAGTGGGATACCTAGTCCTTAAGGAGAATCAAAAGAATCAGATGGATTAGGATAACAAAGGCAAGTTTGAACCTAATTGGTTAGGACCGTTTGTTGTTTGTGCAAGCTATGGATCAATAGCTTACCAACTAGCAACACTTGAAGGAAATCCCTTGTAGGAACCTATCAATAGCAACCACCTCAAGTGGTTCTATGCTTAACCCATTGCAGTATCTTAGTCAAAAAATAAAAAATAAATAAATGTAAAATGTTAAAAAAATCCAAAAAAAGGATAAAAAGTAAAATCATCCTCCAGTGAAAACCACTTTGGTGGCACTTTGGATAAGTACCTTGGTGAAAACCTAGAAAACAAGCACCACGCGTAAATAAGCACCATCCTCCATCTATCAAAATTCTTTCCTATCTCACTCATTATAAAATCCACTCCATCTATCCATTTATCATATCTCCATAAACACCCCTAGCATGGCTTTGTATCCAATTGGTATATATCGCTACCCATATCACCTAGCATCATCTTAAGGTCATCTCATTTAGTCCATAATAAAGTGATCTTACATTTAACTAGGGGAATCTTCTTGAACTTAGTTTTTGGATTGGAGCCTTGTTCATCACCCAAGATGCAAAAATCCCCCCCAAAAAAAATAACACAAAATCCAAAAACATTCAAATAACGTAAAATCCAAAAACATTCAAATAAAACAAAATCCAAAAACATTCAAATAATGCAAAATCCAAAAACATTTAAATAACACAAAATCCAAAAAAACATTTAAATAACACAAAATCCAAAAGCAACCTCAATTATTCCAAAAACCTCCGAACATTCAAAAAGTTTGAAAACATCAAAATCAAATCATTATAACTCACCCATCCACAAATATCTTGTCATCCATAATAAACCTATAATCACACTCATCTTTGACAAAGTAAGCAAAAGAAAATATGACAATCATCGAAACACAAATGTTCATGCAAAATTGCAAGCATCGATAATTGTTGAAACATACCAACTACCTACATGTCAAATGACCTAAAGCATCTAGTTTAACATCCAACATTGTTTCCTTAACGAATATATCATTCTTACAATAGGCACTAATCACAAATCAACAAACAACAATATCTCTGGCAAGAGATATAATGACATTGATATGTTTTGTTAGTCGATCTTTTCTTTTGATTTATCTTTTGTCTCATTCCATCACTCAATGCCACCTCGATCTTCAATATCTTGGTGTGTCTAGAGGGGTATGCAATAGGGCATAGTCATTGATTTTGTTTGCTATGTTTGTGGGATGTTCTTGTAATATGACCATGATGAATACTTGCCTTGTGTGTGTAGGGATAGTTTTAGGCAATACAACAACCTTTGCATATCAGGTTCTTCATATCTTTTGTGCATTGGCCTAACTTGCTTCGAAGCTTCACTTCTGTATGCCAAGTATGAACAAGGATACTCTTATTTGTTTGTAGACTCAAAGTCCATGTAATAAATATGACACCACCCTTGTTCTTCACACATTGGTGCATAGTATCTACTTGCTATATCAAAATAAGGATTGGTCTACATTATTTAGCATAACCTAAAGAAAAAGCAAAAATCAT
>VDFB02049743.1:350174-386462 GCA_007258455.2 Sequoia sempervirens
ACAATTTGCATGTGCGAAGGAATAGGGTGTTCTTTTCCCACCAATAGTTTCCACTATAATCTAATGGTTCTAATTTAATTCTATGCATTTATAGTTACATCTTTTAAAATAGTTACTTAACATTAAATTCCTTTTCGTCTACATGGTAAAATTTTGATCAATTTTTAATCATGTGGCCCAACAAAAATTCTAGGCTAAGTAACCTTTTGAAAATACATGTGCTTATAACAATGCAAAATTTTAATTAGAAGTGTCTAATTAATACTACAATATAAGATGTAGATTCATTCATATTTACGTCTTATTTCTATGTTGAACTATATTTTTAAAATTCCCAATTTACATGTGCTCCAATGCCTTCCCCTTGACCCTACTAGAGACTACTAGCCTTAGGCCCTTGCTTTAACAATGCAAAAAAATTTAAAAGAATATATAGGGGGACTATGTTGACCAACTATGGGGATTTTTTAAATGAAAGGATTTATTATGGTAATTAATTTTCTTAGCTACTATTTGCTATGATTTGCAAAGATTTTATATAAATTTTTAGTGATGTGCATAAATTCTTTTTGGGATTTATTTTTCAAAATGAAAGATTCTCACTATGAAATTAATACGCTTTAGCTAGCATTCATCAAAGATTTTACATTAAAAATAATAGCAATAGTTTGATGAAGTCACGGAAACTCTTAGTTCTCAAACCACAATTACCAAATCACTTAAATGGTTGACTTAAAATCCTAAAATAACTTAGAAAGAAAAGCAAATGCAGAATTTTGCAAATAAATTTCCAAATTCTTTATTCAAACTCTCCTACAAACATTATAGTATCTTCTCCAAAATGGAAATACAAAGATTGCAGCCTCTTGGACTGATAAATACACATTAAAAATCAGATTCAGATATGATCTTAGGAAAAAATAACAACAAATACAAACTATTGATTCAACTCCTTCAAATCACTCTCAATCTACAACCTTCACCCTGCAAACTCCAATCTGCAAACTAGATCCATCTTCAACAATGGATTCCATGATCCATTTTGCTGTCACAACACCTTCAAACCTACAACAAAACATTCCCCCCAAAAAATCCATGCCTCCTCCTTTAAAAATCTACCTTTTAACGACAACCAAAAAATTGTCAATACCACTCTTGCACTACTTTCTAAAAATCTTTTTTTTTTGTCTCCTTTGAAAAGGCTACGCCCATGCAACTGAAAAGGCTTCACCAAAAATTAGAAAAATCATTAAATGCTCCTTGATTCCTTTTTTCAACTTCCAAAAATCCATGCCATGTTTGCCTTTTTGGATTTTTCCCATTAAAATACCTCCTAAATTATCTCCACTCCCAAAATTTGTAACAAAATAATAAAATGCAATTATTTAATATTTATTTAGGCCTAATATTGCAATTTATTCTCCAACTACATAATTACCAAACCTCAAGAAACAATAAAAACTAAAATACTTTCATTTTGGGTGATGTTGATTGCTTGTACCCCCAAATGCTCCTACATCAAACACATCAGGTAGAAAGTTTGTGAACATATGCTCACAAAACGGAGTTGAGTAGTAGAACTACTCTTTCAAGTTGTGGACAACCTGCAACAAACTCCATCACTGATATAGACAAAATAATTTCTTCATCCACCTCTTCTAGCACTTAGCCAAGAAAATTATCGTCCTCCTCCACCAAGTGTGCACCCTATTCCTCTTTCCTCTCATGGACTCACATCCACCATAGACCGTCCTCCTCCTCCAAAGGCTTCGTCTTCTCATCTCCTTCATGGGATCCAACCCACCACAAATTGACCACCTCCACCAAATCCTAGATGCACAATCTCTCACAACTTCTACATACAAATATACAACATTTGTAGTCCACTTAGTCACTACACAATCCTCCCTCTCTATTTCTTTACTCATTTCAATATGCAAATTAATTACAAATTTAACATTACAAAAATCATTAAACTTTACCTTTGTGACTTCTATTGTCACAACTTCCTCTTCCTCCACTGCAACTTGTCTCTCTTTTTCAAGGTTTATACCTTCAAGTTGCTCCTCCATAACTGCTACAAATTTTAATTTGCTCTCTTCTTTCATGCCTCCAACAATGCAGGTTGCAACTTTTTCATTACCATCTTCTAGATTCAGCAATATGTCCTCCAATAGATAATTTATTTCTTCACTCTTTGCTTCTTCTTCCACAGCTACATCTTGCAATTTCACCTTCATCATGCCTTCAAAAATACGTGTCTCTATTGCAAGATCTGTCATCTTCTCTTCTTTCTTCTTATCCTCCAAAGGATACTCAACTATTTTTGTATCCTTCTTTCCATCCTCTACCTCTACTGCAACTGTGTTCATTATTCCTTTAACAAGACATACTTTTGCTGCAATTTCTTATCTCCTTCCTCTTTCTCTTCATCTTCCTTTTCATCCTTCTGCACAAGGATTTCTTGAAGCCTTGTTGTTGCAACACTTTTTCTTCTGCCACTCACCACTAATGCATCCTCTTTCTTCCCTACAAGAAAATTATCATTAGAAAGGTAATCAAAATTATCTCCAACTCTCCTCTTTTCTTTTTTTCTCCTTTCAATCTCTTCTCTTAATTTGTCCACTTGGTGTTTCAATTCTATCATCTCAACCCTTATTTCTTCTTGCTCTATCTCTAATTCTCTCTCTAATTTTCTCAAGTCCAAGAATACTCAAAATCCATCCAATAACAAAATTCATTTTCTTCTTTCTCTTCTCCATTTTCAAGGCCTCACAAGCCTTAATATAAATCATCAAGTTTACTTATGTACACTACCTCCTTCAGTGGTCTTTTTACAAAACCCTCTTTCAATATTCACCAATGTTATTATAAACAGATAAACTGACTCCTTCAATGATTCGTTTACAACCATGGGAACCTCAATTCCTCAAACCTTCTGAAAATGTCTTATTGCAGGTTGCACATCCATCTACAAACAAAATCCACACACTCTCCACCGTTAGGTCCTGGTGCAAATTGCCTCCAATTGGTGTGTCTACCTGCACTCTTAGGAACACTAGCTTTGATAACACAGATGAAGTGAGGAAACTCTCCCTTCTCAAACCACAAATGCAAATCACTTAAATATTTGACTTGAATCTAAAATAACTTAGAAAAGAAAAATAATGCAAAAATTTTGCAAAGAAATTTCCAAATTCTTTATTCAAACTCTCCTGCAAACATTAGAGTATCTTCTCCAAAATGGAAATACAAATATTTCAGCCTCTTGGACTAATAAATACACATTAAAAATAATATTCAAATCTGATCTTAATAGCAAATAACAACAAATACAAACTATTGAATCAACTTCCAATCACTCTTAATCTACAACCTTCACCCTACAAACTCCAATCTGCAACTATATCCATCTTCAAAAATGGATTCCATGATCCATTTTTTTTCACAACACCTTCAAACCTGCAACAAAACATTCCCCTAGAAAATACATGCCTCCTTTAAAAATATATCTTTTAACGATGACCAAAAAATTACCAATACCAACTCTTGCACTACTTTTGAAAAATCTATTTTTTTGCCTCCTTTGAAAAGGCTACGCCCATGCAACTGAAAAGGCTTTACCAATAATTAGAAAATTCATTAAATGCTCCTTGATGCATTTTGTTAACTTCCAAAAATCCATGCCATGTTTACCTTTATGGATTTTTCCCATTTAAACTACCTCCTAAATTATCTCCACTCCCAAAATTTGCAACAAAATAATAAAATGCAATTGTTTAATATTTGTTTAGGCCTAATATTGAAATTTATTCTCCAACTAAATAATTACAAAACCTCAAGAAATAATAAAAATTAAAATACTTTCATTTTGGGTGATGTTGATTGCTAGTACCGTCAGAAGCTCCTACATCAATTTTTTTTCTTAAATTATCATTAAGGTCCCATAGTATATGATGCACATTATAGATAATGATTATACACTCACTCAAGCCCCTAAAATTTGAATAAGTGTTCTAATTTACATCTTGATAAGTTAAAAGACACAACATATCCAATGAAAAGGATAGATTAATTGACCTAAAAAACTCTTTCCAATCCCACCTATCAAAATATGGCATGGTCCCCATCAAACAAGCCCCTTATAGTCATCAAAATTTAACTATGCCCTTGAATGACATTATGACACCCCAACAAATGTAAGAACCATGTGAAAAAATGCTATGATGCCTCTAGAAAATCTCTCAAAAAAATTATCTCCTAAAAAGACCAAAATAGACAAAATAGAAAATAACTTGAAATTAAAACAACTAAGCTCAATGTGGTCATTTACCCCCTTTACATAACAAAAAATTATAATTCATGTAATTATTAGCAAACCCACTATGGAAAATAGTTGCTTTCTAGGGTGAACAAACTACTCCAAAAAAATAGTGAATGACAACAAAACTGGTGAACAAGTATGCCAACTAACCATAATTTTGACTCAACCATAAAATGAGAAAAATACAACAAAACAAAACAAAAAAATAACCTATTTGTGATGGAAATACCTACTTTTAACCTTATTTATCCTAAATTTGGTTGGAAATAACTCACAAATAAAATATGAATTAAGGAAGGAAAGAGTTATTTTCTTTAAACATGTTCTTGTGTATTTGACTAAATTGGATATACTACAATATACTCAATCCTCATCTTGCAATTTGTTTGTTGACTATAATTTCACTCAAATCTATCATCATAATATAGAGCTCAATTTATCCTAAATTTCTAAGTACAAATGAATTCAAAATGACCTAGTTTTGAGTGTATAGGCTAGTTTTTGGTTTTTTAACATGTTATTTTCTTCTCTTAAAAATCATCTAGACAAGGCAAGTTAGGTATATACTTTGCAACCTACCAAAAAGGTACATTTTTTGTCTATGGTTTTTTAATTATTTTGAGTTGGCTAAATATTTAAAACACTCTTGAATCACCTTTCTAGTGTGTTTGTAGGATCCAAATGAGAGAGAAGTTTGTGCATGTAGGTAGTATTTTCCACCCCTACACAAATGGTAAGTAATATTGTCTATATTTTCATTATAAACTTCATTTCTAAAATTTATATATGTTGCACATGATCTTTTTTTTATTTTGTAGGTTACAATGCAGGACAACAAGCAAGGTAAGTTCATGCCTATTTTGGGACACAATACCTACCTAATAAGATATAATGTCTTTCATAAGGGGGGAACTATGTAAGTTTTCGAATTTAAATGAGCATACATTTTAAATTACAATGATGATTAGAGACCCAAAACACAACCCTACATTAAATTAAACAATAAATCTTTCTCTCTACAAACTAGTCTCAAAGTGATAGAAGTGTATAGTTAGCCTCTAAGAACCTTCCCCTTTATTTTTGTATGCTTATTTGATTATTTCAATGTTTATGTCCCTTTCACCTAGTTAGTTTTTAATTTTCGACCCTCAAATAACACATTCACCCATTTCATATCAAATTTCCCCTTTGTGATTAGCCATATACCTCGACAAATAAATTATTGAAAAAAGTACAAATATTCCATTTTCACTCCTCCATCTCTCTTTTTTTAGATTTGTGTTTCATATTTTGTGCATTTTCCTTCTTGAATGTAAACACCCAACAAGTGTAAGGGAAGATTTTTTCCATATTTTTACTTATAAGTCTAAAGATAGGAGCATACAACCAATAATCCACCAAAAATATAATCTTTAAAACACTCAACATAAACATATAACATATAGGCTCATTTACATATTTCCTCCATATAAATTCTACACTCACAGAACATTAGTCATTTCCCTTTTCTTGTCCTCATCTTCAACTTGTTGTTCAATTTCATCACAAAAGGAGAACCCAATGGGAGGATAAAAGGAGAAAATTGTGCCATAATTGGGTCCCTAAGGACTCTTTCACTACCAAAATAATATCCACATGCTTTGAATCTTCATTATATAGGTGCAGAGATTATTTGCTTCATTAAAAGGTCATTTACATTAGTTTGTTGATTAAATTTAAATTTTTACAATAGCTTAGTTATCAAAACCTCAAAAATATTATAACATTATATTAAAATGCTTTGGATATAAAGTAGATTAATTTCCCCTTTATAGAATAGTTTTAATTTTAGTTTTTTTATTGCAAATCCTTTTCTTTTCAAAACTATCATTTTTTACAAATTCATGAAAGCCACAAAATCTTCAATCATTCAACTAGCACAATCAAAACAAATATTTTTTAGAAAAAACAATATTTTCCTCTCAAACAAGCATCAAAAACAATAGAGAACAAACCAAAATTCATAGGAAAAAAAATTATTCAACACAAAAAAAGGGTTTTTGTGCTTGTGTAAGCTTTTATTTTTGGCTTTTTCATGCTTCTTTGTTTAATTTGTAAAAGAGAAAAGGAATTAAAATGAATAGTTTTCTATTAATGTTTCTTTGAAATAGTCACTTGCATGCATACAAAACTTAAAAGGTACAAAAATAAGTTATTAATTTCTCATTTCTTGCTTGTTAGTCTAGTTGAAAACATACTATTTTGAAAGCCACAAAAAGATAAATTGGTCTAGATTTTTATTTTGCATGAGTGTGTGTTGTATTTTTGTGAGTCACATTCCAATCAAATTTAATTGAAAAGGAAAAATCATTTTTTTTTAGATTCATTTGTTTTTCATATCTTTGCTTACATGCATTTTACTTTAGTTGATAAGTTTATCTTGATATTTTCATGTTCTCAAAAAGCACAAAAATACTACAAAAGCATAAAATTAGTTAAAAAATCCAAAAAGTATCAAAAAGGAAAAAAGGACAAAACATTAGGATCTTTTGTATTCAAGTTGGAACAAGCTCTCAAACTTAGTTTCAAATTACAAAATAATCATCATAAATGAACATAAATCGTTAGCTTGCAAACAAGATCAAACTTGCGTACACATTCAATTCATCAAGGAGATTCACACCTACTTGATCATCACTCTTGCACACACTTTGGCATTTCATACCTAATGTGTCCAAAAGTGAGAATAGGTTGGGTAGAAATCACCTTGGATGAATTAAGAGAACAAACACCAATTCTCACACCAATAAAAGGTTTTGAAGAAGAAGAGGCGAGGCCTTAGAGATAATTTGATAACAAAATAAACAAATCTTATCCATTGAATGAGAATATCAAGAATCTCTCTTATAAATTGAAACAATTCACAAAAACATCACCCTCGAAAATTCTCATTGAGACATGTACACCTTGCAACTAGATGTCAACAGATTCCACATAAATGATTTAATCAAATAAAAACACTACCATTCATAAGGAACTCTCGTTCTTTAATAGGTAGATATCATTCCCACATTTAGGATACTTTTCCCACACAAAGAAGACAGTCCTCTACACACCTCTCTACTACACTTGATTTTTCCACATGACTAGGAATGGTCTATGAATTGTTAATCCATACATGTGTAACACATGTGCCTATCATCTTTGACTTGTACATAGTAGTGTTGAGTCAAATTTGGATACTATAGTCACAAAAGCATTTAATCACTGTAAGTAGTTTCTAAATTAAAATTTTCATTTTGTATGAGATTTTATTAGCCAAGGCAAGCATTTCCAATTGGAGGCATTGAATTTGATCTAGTTGTTGAGCTATCTAAAAATAATAGAGAGCATGGAGTCATGCTTTGTTGGCCCAAAACAATAGTAGAGGAATATTTAAGTAGAAGAAATAGCATGTGGATGAAACAAAATACCAAGTCGATGGATAAAGGAAACATTAGCATGCAACAATATCCAAACACTAATAAGGGATTCGAAATATGTGTGGCAAAAAAAGTCAAGACAACCTTGTGGAAAAGCTACTTGGGAAAAAGAGAGAATATTGCATTAGAGAATTTCATCCTATATGTGACCACAAGAAAAACATATAAATGTGAGTAAAAGTAAAATGGAAAAGACAAATGTTAGTAGTTCACCTACAAACTAGCCAACATTTTCTTAGATGTAAGAATAGAAGGTAGACAATGCCCAAAGAATATTAAGCAAATATAATGCATGTCACTTTTGCACTTTGGGATTGGTGGAAATAAAATAACACTTCATCATGAGGTGTTTGATTTACAAGGATATCTAGATCAAATACACAAATATCTTGAAATTTGACTTCTTGAATGTCTTTTTAGAGAGGAGAGGCTAGTTCAAATAATAGATTTTTAACCAAGATTCACAATAAAATATTCAAAATCATAAAATAAATAGCCATTAATTAGGTATGATCGAGGCAACACCTATTGAGGTTGTTCATGTGTAAAGAAAAGCTATTTTATTCCTTGTGACCCATAGATTACTAGGTTTTGTAGGTATTATTAAAATCTTTCATTTCATTCCTTTCGATGAAATCTACATGTTTAATCTCATTGCTTATATTGATCAATGTCATAGTTTTTCCCTTCTCTTCATCACCCACCACATCATTCCCCATCTTTAGATGAGAATATTAAAAAATAAGTATTAAAAGAAAATAAAGATAAAAGTTACTCTTGCAATCACCATTGAACAACAATTTAATGAATAATGTTTCACAAGAGAATCATTTTTTAGTGAAATTTGTATAAACTACATTTTTCCCTTTTGTTGTGGACTCACTTTAATCTAATTGTTTTATATCCAATGACAAGTGTATAAGTAGTGCAATTTCTCTTGAAAGTGGCACATATCTCAAGCCTTGTTCTTGTTTGCACTCATTTATAAGGACTAATCATAATCCTCAATTTTTCCATTTTTTAAAGTTTAGCTTTACAATTTAGGGGATTGACCCAAGTTAGTTGCATAATTTGTAAAAAGAAAATTCTAATTCTAATTTGGGTTAACTTAATTGTTACATCTAGTTATAACGTGTCGACCTGAAGCATGAAACATTTATTTGCCACCTTGGAAGTTGTATTTAAGGATGAACCCTAATTCATTTTGAATTTATAGAATCTAACATATATCAAACATTGGAAGAATGCATCTTGCACACCTCAAGGAGAATCAAAGTACTATCATGTGATATCAATACTGGATAAGCATTCTAGGACATATAGCATGACTACTTATTATATTCGTGTTGGAAGTTTGTGTTGTCATTGATGTCAACAGGTCTATGGAGAGTTTGTTGGAAGTTTGTAATGATGCTTTGATATGTTGTATTACGTTGTCATTAGTAGTATCACTGATGTCAACCTCTAGTGTTGTTTTGATAAGCTTTTGTTGGTAGATGTTCAACCTCTTATGTGTGGTTGAGTTGCTATAGTGGTTTGGTGGTGACGAGGAAGTGTTGAAGATGATGAGAATGTGTTTGTGGTGCTTGGTTTCCAAGTGCTTCTAAGAAAATTTGAATAAAAGAGGAAACAGTGTGGTGAAGAGTATTCAATGTATAAAGTGGTGTTCAATTTTTTGCTCCGCATTTTTTCTACGTTGAAGATATGCTTATGCGATTTGGATATGTTCCTCAGAGTTATTCAGAGGTGTTATACCTAGAGTTTCAGGTTCTAGATCAATATGCAAAGAATTTGTGTTCACTAGTGTGTGAATAGTGTATTGCAGTGGTGTCTAGGAGAAATGGTTTTGCTCCACATTTCTCTGTAGTTTGGTTTTTAGTCTTGCGGATTTGGAAGTGTGCTTATATTGCTAGTATCAATATTTAGTCAAAGTTATTTGTGTTTTGGTGCTCCACAAGGTTGGGTTCAAGTGTTGAAGGTTAATTGGGTGTGTAGGGTGAACATGTTCTTATGGTGTATGATATTTTTGAGGGATTTGTTAGATTTCAAGGTGTTGATGGAATATTCCAAATGGTGTTTAAGTGTTGTGTGTGGTTTGTGAGTCATCTTTGGATCAAAGGAAGCATGTACTTAATGTTTAATGGTGTTTACACAAATTCATCTGACCTTGGGTATTTACTCTAATTGTGGATATGCTTCGGTGTTTGTGGAAGCATGGTGTGGTGTATATGTATGGTTTTAGGTCATATTAAGGTGTGGTGTGGTCCACTTTCATTCCTTTCCACTGCAGGAATGCTTAGTGTCAACCTAATTTGAATTTGCATGATTGAGGTGCATAGTTGACCTTGTCAATTATTTTCAAGGTTGAGGATGGTATAAATAAGTGTTAAGTTGATGGAGAATCAAAGTAGTGAAGTGTATGATGTGAAATACAGAGTTGTGAAGTACAAAAGTGCAAAATGTAGTGAGAGCTTTAATGTGTTAGACTACTAGAAGTGGTGATCAAAAGGTGTCTACAATCTTTAGAGAGGCTTGAATGTACTGGTGATGTTGTGGTGGATCTTTCTATTGTTTTGAGATGGATTTCTCATTGCAACATTCTTCTTTCCTCTTTTTTGTAATTTGGAAATGAGCCCTTCTCTTCTTTTGGGTAGTGAGCCCTCTAGAAATGAGCCTATTGTATTGGGTGTTGTTGTTACTTTATATTGTGAGCTAATCCTCACCATGGTTTTTCCCTTTTTGAGTTTTCCACGTAAATATGGTTTTCTCATGTGTTTGTATGTGTTTACATTGTCGTTTCTCATGTTTACATTTTTCTAATGCATGATAAGGATTTGATGGTTGTCAAGGATTTAAGGACTAATGCAGATTTGAATGTTAATGAGGGTTTTGATGTTTTAATGTACAAAGTTGATTCACTTGTACATTCAATAATTGGTATCAAAGAAAGGTTCCTTGGAAGAAATATTAATCGCTTGAGGTAGATTTGGGATGGCACACAAGAAGGAGGTTCCTCTATTTGATGGATCTGATTATGCATTTTGAAAGACCAGGATAGAAGGTTTCCTTATTTATCTAGGGTTTGGAGTTTGGAAGTTTGTTGAAAGTAGATATTTAATGCCTCTAAATGGTACGAGTATTGATGATGAGATCAAGGCATATGAGAACAATGGGAAAGAAAGGTATGCTGTTTTGAGTGGTCTTTCTAATATTGAACTTGTGAAAGTTATGAATCTCAAATCTACTAATGAGATTTGGAAGAAGATGGAAAGTGTCTATGAAGGAGATGAAAAATTCAAGCAAACTAAGATGTAGAACCTAAAGATCAAGTTTGAAACCCTGCATATGTCATAGGATGAAGATATTACAAGCTACATGCACAAAATGGATGAAGTTGTCAATTCCATCAGAGGCCTTTGTGGAAAACTTGAAGAAGATGAGGTGGTAAAGAAGGTACTAAGAACTCTGTCTAAATCCTATAGTCTTAAAGTTTCTGCTATTGAAGAATTTATTTAATTTAGATTAGTATTCTAGAGATCAATTTCTTGGTACTTTAACTTCTTTTGAATTAAGAGAGTTTGGTTCAAGTGATTTAAAGAAAGAGACTGCTTTTAAATTTGGCAAAGTAGAGAAGAATGAGGAATCTAATCTAGATGAATTTGATGAGTTGGAAGCAAACTTTGTGAGGAAATTGAAAAAGGGAACTGGAATATATAGAGGTAAGTTACGTATCAAATGCTTTAACTATGGAAAGATTGGTCACTATTCTTCAAGATGTCCTATCAAAGCTTCAAGAGATAGACCTAGGGAGAATAAAGGTAAATCAATTAAGAAAAGTTACTATGTTAGAGAAGGTTCAGTATATTTGATGATGAATCTAATTATTCAAATGATGGAGATGATGAATGCTTGTACATGGTTCTAAATATTGGAACTAATTATGCTAACTCTAATATATGTGTGAAGGAAAGTGCTCTAGAAGTAGGTCATAACATTGGAGGAACAATGGTGACTACTTTTCATGCTAGAGAAGAGAAGAAAAATTGGATCATTGGCAGTGGATGCTCAAATCACATGACAGGTGATAAGAGTAAGTTTTTTAAGCTTGAGAATTTTGAAGGTGTTTTAGTTAAGTTTGGTGATGATACATCTACTAAGATGTGTGGAAAAGGTTCAATCAGTTTTGATGGAAAGCATAATACAGATGATGTTCTTTATGTTAAAGGTTTGCGACATAACCTTTTGAGTGTAGGAAAAAGTGTAGCAAAGGATATAATATTGTGTTTCAGGATAATGGTTGTGAGACAAAAAAAGGCTCCAAAATTGTGGTTACAGCAGGAAGAAGGACAAATGGAAATGTTTATCAACTTAGGGGTGCAAATGGTCAATGATTTATGATTCAGATTAATGGAAGTTAGCTATGACATAGAATAATGTGTCACATCAATTTTGATAGCCTAGTGAGGATCAATTCAAATTAAATTGTAAGAGATCTACCAAAGATTACAAAGCCTATTAATGTTGTCTACAAGGAATGTTAGATTGGGAAGCAAGCCATAAAGAGTTTCAAAGTCAAAGAACAATATATTACCAGTCCTTTGGAGTTGGTGCATATAGATCTTTGTGGACCTACAAGCATAAGAATTTTTCAAGGTGTTGGGTGAAAATTATGTAATCAGCTTTTCGATAGATTACACAACTTGGACTTTAGCCACAGCTATGTGAGATGTGAATCTCTCCTCTCGCAAAGGAGAGGTGCCCTTCTTACTGCTGATAGAAGCAATGGTAAAACAAACAAGTAATTACAAAATGTACACAAAACTTACGAAGTGGGGGGGGGGTGTGTTACATTCATCCTTCTCTCTTTTTTTAGAGAAGATGTTTACAATGCTTCACTGTTGGAAGTTCTCAATTCTTAATAACTTTAAACAATCAACTAGCAGTAATGCCAATACCTCTATCTTGTCAAAGCAAAGCGTAGAGATACCATAAGTGATTAACAATAAACAAATAAAATAAAAAGGAAAGCTCACGAAGGCACAAAGTCGTTCTGTAGCTTTATCAATGGTGGATCTGTGAAAAGAGTGTCGTTTGTCACGTTGGAAGCACAAACTCTTCTTAGATGCATCAATTCCTCGAACAGCATGAACAATTACAAGCGCAAAGTCTTGTAGATTATCCAACCAAAGTATCAAAGAGCATGAACAATTACAAGCATAAAAGTCTTGTAGATCATTCAACAATAATATCCAAAACACAAATGAAAATCTAAATAATGGATGTAACACAAAGTTTACATAAATTACTTAGATTCCTTCAGATTCCATAAGCAAATCACCACCAAATAAGATCAATTCATAAAAGCATTGAATCCAACGCAAAGTCTGGTTTTCAATCTTCTTTTTTATTGATCGAATTTCATTCACAAAGCATGAACATAAAGTTTCACAATTCTGCTTCAAAAAGGGCAGCACTTCGTTGCAAAATACTAAAGGATAAATTTACAATAGAAATCCCTCACATTATATAGAAAGAGGGATGAGAAAAATTAGGAATCTAATTGAGAAAATCAAG
This sequence comes from Sequoia sempervirens, assembly GCA_007258455.2. NCBI lineage: Eukaryota > Viridiplantae > Streptophyta > Pinopsida > Cupressales > Cupressaceae > Sequoia > Sequoia sempervirens. The sequence continues at coordinate 363,534 of VDFB02049743.1, forward strand.
GAAATTTAGGTGAGCGATTTAAGGAGATCTCACCTAAATTTGACCAAAGTCAGTGTAATTTGTTTTCAAAAGATTACTTCTTCGAACTTGGTGCAATTACAATTTACAAAAATACATTTAAGATGCCAAGAAATATTTACAAGATGCATAAAGGAATGCACCGGAAATGTCTAATACTAGAGATCAGGAACCTTCTTCATGTTTCCTTGCTTTGGGCGCAGAAGTCTTCGTATTTCTTCCTGGTCTCCTGCACGAACTTCTCATCCAGACCAACAATGTAATCCACAATGGTGTGAATTCTCGTGATCGATCTCATGGCAGATGAGTGAACCTTCTTGCACCTGTCAAGATGCATTTTCAGGTTATCCAATGCGAGCCTTGTATCACAAATGACGTTCAGTGAGGCTTCTAAAAATTCTGAACTGTCAATCAACTTCATGATGGCTTCTTTGAAGATCTGAGATATTTCTGTGGCCGGCAGGAAGATACGATTTTCTTCAAGAAGTTGACCTGGTAACTCCTTAATACCTTTTTCAAGAATAACACGATGTCCTTCGACATCTTCCTGCACTTGGTGGAGATCTTTCGTAAGAGATTGAATTACTTGAATTTGATGTTTCACGGATTCTCTTACCTCAACGAACTTTTCTTTGTCAGGAATTACCCCAACTTCCACCAATTTACTGAGCTTTACCTGCTTCATCTCCGACCACGACATCAGCCATTTTTCCATATTTTTGCGCTCCTGGGAAAGTACACTTTTTTCTTTATCAAGCTTTGTGGTGAGCTTGGCCAACAAGGTAGTTTTCTCGTCCCCAGCAATTATGATCTGAGATCCATGTTCTATGATCTTCTCAATGAAATCATGCAACACTCTACCTTTGGAGATGAACTTCTCAGCTTTCTTGACAACTGGGTCTTCAATAGTTACCATTGTCAGCGGTTGTGCATTAGTTGGAGATCTAGCAAGTCTCTTTACAACAGTGGCATAATGCTCTGCCCTCTATTTGTACATATTGCAAGCTTGCTCCATTTTATCCAGTCTTCCAACCAAGATATCCAATGTCACTTGTGCATCAGCCTTTGCACTTTCATTGGTAACCTTGCCAAGTTGGACTTTTGTCACTGTGTAGTCCTCCATATTGACATCACCTTCTTCTTGCGGCGGTATGCCAATCTCTGCATACTTGTTGCCAGTCTTGTCAACATTCAGCCTTGAGTAGACTTTTTCCTTTTTCTTCCCTTTAGCCTTTGGAGGGACTATCTCTTCGAGGTCGAGCTCCTCTGGAGAGATCATTTGCTTCTTACACTTTGACACTTGAGATATCAGCCAAGGAGGAAGAAAAGAGGTGTGAACTTTTGGATTCACTGTCAACTCAGTTGTCATCGTCACTTTTGAATTTATTGTCACATCTGAGGTTACCATGGGTATTGTAACAATAGGAGAAGTGTTTGTCATCATTGCTCCTGTAGACTGCACATTGAGCTGATCACGCATTGACTCATTCATGAAATAATTGAATTCATTTTCAGAAGTGATATCATATGTTGGTGAAGACAGGTTAGGAATGGATGATCGAGGACTTGATAATATATCAACCACATGAATGCTTGTCACTGAGAGAGTACCAAGCGAATTTGATGCTGCAGGAATAGTGGATATTTAAACCGCAGGAATGCATGTGGTAGGAATGGGTGACGAGGGAATAGGAGGTGGAGGAGTTCTTGAACTTGGAGGGGTATGAGGAACACTGGAAATCATAGGCACGTTCTAGGAATTTCCTCAACTACATTCTCAGGAGGAGAAGTAGTTCTTTCTTGATCATGCCTGGGTTCCTATTGATCACCCTCTTGTCTCTCTGATTCTAGTTCACCTTCATAATCACCTTCAGATTCTTCTTTAGAATCTTCTTTAGACTCTTGCCCGCTTTCAGAAACCTCTTCTGCATCGGAGTCTACTTCTACTAAATCTTCATCTTCAATGGATTGATCACTAGAAGTACCTTCTTCATCAGAATCTATCTCCTCTGGAATGGACCTTTCACCTTTAGAGCGATATGGATTGGATTTTGTGGTTTCTCCTTCTAGGACAGACTAGGTATCTTTCTTGCCAACAGTAAACTTGATCCTGGGACCTCTTCGTGAAGAAGTGGGAACAACCGCCGATTTATTTTTCATGCGGAGTTCTTGTTGTTAGCGAGCTTCTGCTTCAGATTCTTCTCCTTCTAAATCTGTTCTAAAACTTTTCATTTCATAACCATGCTTATGTAACCATTTTGTAGTGTTGGCTAGGATTGGATTCAATCTCTCCCTCATACTAGTAATTTCTTTCCTAGACCATTGAATTGCAGGCAAAGGCCTTTTAGAAACCTCTTGTTCATCATAGAGAGCATTCATGATATCGCCAGGATCTGCAAAATCCTCTGGTAGGTTAGCAATATGAAGGTCTCTGATCTGCTGAACAGTCAACCTACAATAATCCATTTTGCGAATGGCTTCTTCATCTCTACAATCAGCCCATATGTCTTCAAAATGGTACTTATGATGATGACCCTTTTGCAATTTCTTTCTAACATCCGGTAATCAAAATCAAACCTATACCTGTAGGTCTTGATTTTCATGATCTGCATTTTAGCATAAATAGACTTGGCTTTTTGTACAGTTGGGATAGTATATCTGCCAATTGTAAGTGGGAATTTGAATCCACGCTTGTGGTTACTTCTTCATTCTTTTTGTATTGAAATCAGCTGTCTGCATGTCTCTATGAGATCCCACTTATCCGAAGGATAACGTGGCAACATGTAAGGACAGCCAGTGTAGCACCCTACTCTCAAGTAAGTAAACGTTGGGAATTGAAGAAATAGGCATCCAACTTTACTTACCACCTTATAAGCCTCATCAAATACCCTCCTTTCAAGAGCTGGATCAAAATTGAAAAGCAAAGGTGCGAAGAAAGCATCTGTGACCCGCCTGAAGTGATGAAAGCTTTCCTTCAGTTCTAGTTGATAGAAAAATCTGTACATAGCTAGCATCATCTGATTCCCTTTTGTAGATAGACCTGGGAATTGTCTCATTACAGCCACTGTGTACACTAGGTAAGAAGTCATATAGAATTTCAATGTGGAAGGAGCATTGATTAGTTGCTCATGTATTTCATCACTGATTTGTTTTCCCCAGTCAATGTGCACCTTTTGTCTTCTTATAATCCTGATGTATTCATACATCCAATCATGAAAAGTGGACGATTCTGGAAAGCCTTTTACTCTGCTTAAAAATGTGATCATATCTTTGACGTCATCCTTGAAATCACTTCACAGGAGTCCCTTTGGCCATCTGGAAATAGATTGTCTAGGCTTCTTCAACCATTGGGTATTTATTAGGGTTTTAGCCTTGTTGGGATCAGCGTCAAAGACTTCTTGTGATTTTTGTATAGAGATATCAATGTATTTCTCCATTTGAGGAACCTTAAACACAATGTCAAAGAAATCATGGTCGAGTCTTAGAATCTCGTGCCCTGAAGAATCGATCACACTTTTGCTTTCTCTGATGTAGTGAGATGCCACTTGAAGGACAAATTATGTATTGTGTGCAGCTGTAGGGAACATAGCTACCAAATGTAGGTTACTGTGTACAATTTCTCTCATTGGGTTAGGAAGAGGCTTCATCTCTGTTTGCTTCACAAAATCAACCAAGTCTTGATGACCAACCTCTGTGTCTTTTATTTCTTCCACCTTGGAGACCACTACAATCGGCGGATAGACACCTTGATATTTATATTTCATTTTTCCCTTTGCTTTTGAAGAAGACGGAGGTTTACTGGCAGTCATCAAGAGTGACTGAATCTTTGATCAATCAACTTTGAAGATCTTTGAAAAGAGACTGCAAAGTGTTGAGCCAAAACAAACATTAGTCGTTGGATAGCATGGGAATGCGCGAAACGAGCAATGATGATGGGAAAGCGTAGAGTGGATGAAAAGGCACACAAAACGATGCACAAAATGGAAGGAGGAGGTTCAAGACCGAATTGGGCAAGTTTGAAACGTTTCGGGGAAAATTTGTGAAAAGTGTAAGGGCGCACTTTTTCAGCGCCCTTACATTTTGGGGAATTCTGACTTTGATGCAGGGGCGTTGAAAAAGTGTGCTCCTGCATTTTTCAGTGTTTAGAAAATATTTGAAAATGTCAGGGTGCACTTTTTTAGCGCCATAACATTTTCTTCAGAAAGGAATTTTATGTATAAGGAATGAAAAGAACTTCAAACATCATTAGGTTTGAAAACAAAAAGGCAATGTGTAAAGATGTTTGAAAACAGCGCTTGGAGTTTTTGAGGCACGAAATGCTTGAAGTCAATATTTGGCGAACTGTATTGGATTGCATTTAACTTTCTTTCTATCATCATTTTACAAGTGAACAAAAACCATGCTACTTTACTCACAAAACGTGAGTTTCCTTTATGACGAGTATAGAAACATCAAGAGGGATAATGCGAAGAGATGTAGAAAACATGGGAATATGAGTGAAAGGAAAAGAAAAACGTTTAAAGAGGAAGAACATGCTAAGAAAAATGATGGGTGGCGAAGATGCGTGATGATGCTACAAAACGTGATTAGGGCAAGAGGGACCAAAACGAGCTCATGAATGCAAGACTCAAAAGACAATGGCGAAATAAAGAAAACGCGTGGGATAAGGAAAAACGTGAGAAGGGAACAAAGATTAGTAAAAATGCATATGTAAAACCTAAGATATGTACAAAGTAATGAAGGAGAATGGAGAGAAAGTAAAGAGAACGACTCACCAAGAGGAAGTGTGAAATCTTCGAAAATCTCCAAAAACGTGTTTTGCAGCTTGAGAGGATTTCACCTAGCAAGAAGGAATACAGTTTGAAGATCATAAACAATGAAAAAGGAACAATAAAACACTTTTAAGTGAAAGAAAGATATGAAAACCTAACTCAAGTCGAGTAATAAATTTTGGCACGAAAAGTGGCACGATGAACAAAAACTGCAAACACATGAAGAAACGCGCCAAGGCCAGAAAAAGAGGCTAGAGAAAGACTAAGTGTTGATAAAAAAAAGTGTAATAGCGCACTTTTTTAGCGCCATTACATTTTTAAGATTTCACTTTCATGCAAGGGTGCTAAAAATTAGCGCCCCTGCACCTTTTTATACTTAGCCAATTTTTGGCTTGTGAGTAGGAGCGCACTTTTTCAGTGCAACTGCATTTTTCACAATTAACTAAGTATGAACAGTGAGACTTCGCGAAGGGGCTCATTTCGAAGCTCTTCACGAGGTGAACATAGGGGGATGCTCAAATTGACTATTCAAGGCTTTGGAACGCATTTCGAGGTGGCTTGAAAATCACCTCGTTATGCATGCTTGAACTTCACGAATCCTAAGAAACAGACAAGTTTCGTAGGGGGGTTATCTGTGGAACGAGCACTGCTAGATTCCATGATAACAGTTGGCTCCTGTTGGGGATCTTCCTTCGGTCGTTCTTTGAAAAGAATGAAGGGAGAAGAATTCCAGAATTCAAGTGCCTTTATCTATCCATTGGGCTTAGAGTCAGGTGGCGACGACGATGACAAAACTTAAAACATAAATACTTAAAAGGACTTAAAAATAAAAAGTATTTACATACCAACGCCAATTTCTTTACTGTGTAAAGTGCTTGAGATGTTACCCACTGTGAGGAAGGGAAAATGGTGTTCCGTCTTCGTATGCTAACAAGAAACTGTTCTCACCATGCAACTGATGTATTTGGAAAGGTCCTGTCCACAGTGAGTCAAATTTCCCGTGCATACCTTTTGGTTCTCTTTGTTTGTCCCATAGGAGAACGAGGTCACCAATTTGAAATTCTCGAGACTTAGCTTTTTTCTCAAACAACTTCTTCACTTAGTACTGGTGTTCCGTGATGCAGTCAGCCACTTGAACCTGATTCTCTTCCAATTCGGAGAGATACATGATGCACTTATCAACAGAGTTGTCAAACGTCTCATCCTCAATGGCCTTAGCCAATTTGAGGGCTGGTAGTTCCAAGGTTATAGGAATCTCGACATTCAACCCGTACAAGAGTTAAAAACTAGACATGTCGATTCCTCGCTTCGGAGTTATCTTGTCTGCCCACAAAGCGTCGAACAAAGCCTTGTGCCACAAATGTTGATTTTCGTCCACCAGCTTGCGGATTATAGTCACCAGATTCTTGTTGCTAGATTCCACCTAACCATTACCTTGCGGATAATAGTCAGAAGAATGCGACAAAGTTATGTCATGTTCAAAAAAAAACTCAGTAATCTCGTTTGATGAGAAGGCAAAAGCATTGTCAGCAATGATCTTGTTCGGCACACTGAACCTAGAAATAATGCTTTCTTTTAAGAAACTGCACACTACTTCTGAATTAGCACGCTTGGTAGGTATCGCTTCCACCCATTTGGTGAAATAGTCAGTAGCAGTCAAAACATAGATATGTCCTACACTTGATGATGGATTAACTGCACCTATGAAGTCGATGCCCCATTGCTGGAAAGGTTCTTCAATCACAATAGGTTTCAATGGCAAAGATGCCAGCTTGGGTCAACCAATGAACTGTTGACACAATTCACACTTACGCACCCAAGAGTACGTATCCTGGAAAAGAGTGGGCCAGTAATACTTTGCTCTCAGGATTTTGTGAGCAGTTCCCGGCGCTGAGAAATGTCCACCACATGCCAAGTCATGATAAGACTTCAACAATTTGTGTTGTTGTTCCTTATCAATGCATCTGAGAAAAGTCCCATCCATTGCACTCTTATACAAGTCATTGTCCCATAAGATAAATTTAGCTAATTTTAGCTTGATGGTTCTCTTTTCCTTTGGAGTCAAGTGATTAGGGCATTCTCCATATGTGAGGAAGTGAGCAATGTTGGAATACCATTCGTCAGTGGTGCTAACAAATAGTACCATTGGAAGTGTACTTGGATCCACCTCTTCCTTGTCTAAAACTTCTTCATCCTCTGAAATTTCTTCATCTGGACTATTTTCGGCAATAAGCTGACAAAGTCCACGTCCATGTATCAACTTAGTGGGTTTAATTTCCAGATCATACTCCTGAATCTTAGCAATCCAATTGCCTCTTTTTGTTCCAAATTCCTGTTGTGTTAGGATGGACTTAGCAGTCGAATCTGGGACAAGAACCTTCACATGGCTACTTAGAATGTAGAACCGAAAATTATTAACGGCTTTGACAATTGTGAAAGCATGCTTCTCCATTTGAGAATATTTTAATTCATAATTCTTTAGGGGGCAGTTCATGAATGCAATGGGGGATTCAAAGCCTTCATCGTTTTCCTGTACTAGAATTGCTGAGAGCGTATGCTCGGAAGCATAACTGTACATAACAAAATCTTTGGTGTAGTTGGGGCAGACCAACACAGGCACATGAGCAATGGCTTCATTGATATCATCAAACGCTGCTTTTCCTTCTGCGGTCCAGTGGAATGTGGCGTTACCCTTCATCATATTTACAATATGATGAGTCTTTTCAGCAAAGTCTGGAAGAAACCTCCTTAAGAAGTTTACCTTGCCAAAGAAGGAATGAACAACTTTCTTACTTGACGGCAGAGTGAGAGATTTAATCCCATTGACCCTTTCCAAATCAATCTCGATTCCCTCCGTAGATACAACGTGACCAAGAAGTTTACCTTCTGTCACCCCAAAAGTTGACTTTTTGGGATTCAGGGAAATACCATGTTGACAACATCTCTCAAGAGTTTGCCTCAAGTGGTAGAAATGCTCATGATGTTGCTTAGAGAAAACCATGAGATTGTCAAGGTACACCACAATGAACTTACCCATCACATCATGGAAAGCGAGATCCATGGCGTGTTGGAATGTGGCGCCAGCGTTGATCAAACCAAATGGCATCCTGTGATAGGCAAAGGTTCCCCATGGCGTTGTGAAAGTAGTCTTGTGTTGATCATTTAAATTAACTTCAACCTGGTTGTAGCCCGAAAATCCATCTAGCATGGAGAGCATCTCAGATCCAGTTACATTTTGTAGGACTTGGTCCATCACTGGAAGTGGGTAATTATCTTTGAGCAACAATTGGTTTAGATTTCTGAAATCTACGCAAATGCGGATTTCACCGTTCTTCTTATGAACGGGGACGATATTGGCTATCCATGTTGAATGATGGATAGGGAATATTATCCGTGCATTTAGCATCTTTTGAACTTCTTCCAGAATTGTTCCAAAGATCTTGGGATTGTACTGCATCTGCTTTTGTTTGTAAGGCAAAGCTCCAACTTTGAGGGGAATATCATGTTGTACTTCTTTAGGCCGAAATGATTTTAGATCTTCGTACGAATAGGCTGACATCAATATACTCTTGTAACAGCTGAGCAAACTGTCTTCTCTCTTCGGCCGTGCAACATTTACCAATGTTCACCCACTTGGGGTTAGCTTTTGTTCCCAGATTAATCTATTCCACTTCATTAGATGAGTCAGAATCTGAGAGTTGCTTTTTCATGTGGCGATCATGTTTGTCAAAAAGCTTTTCCAAGGATACCAATCCTTTGGGAATCTTATTTCTTTTGAGTTGTAAACATTCTTCACCTGTAACAGGATCTATATTTGACACAGATTCTCGAGGCAGAGAATCGCTGCCTTCAAAATACAACTCATCAAAAAATTTTGCTTTCTCCAGAAAGGCGATGATCTAATGATCATCATTGAAAATTTTCCAGTTCTCTGAATTGTCAAGGACACTTGTGTGGAAAACCAACTCTATGGTGTAGGTAAAACCTTGAAAGTCTTTGTGTGGCACCAAGAGCGTGGCGGAGATTGCGAGGGAATCAGCTCTAGTGTTGTACTCTCTGGGAACAACAGAGATATCAAAAGCTTCAAATTCCTCAATGGAATCCCACACTAGATTACGATCATGCTAGAGCCTGTCGTTCTTTGTCTGATAAAGATTTCCTACTTGACATACTATTAGCTCGGCATCACCTTGTGCGTGAAGATTTTTTATACCTTTCTTTAGTGCAACTTGCATTCCCAACAACAGGGCTTCATACTCTGCGGTGTTATTGGTGTTATCAAATTGTAACTTGAAAGAGAAAGGGAAGAACTTTCATGTTGGTGAAATAAAAACCATTCCTGCTCCGGATCCAGTCGAGGAGCAGCTACCATCAAATTCGAGCAACCAGACAACGTTGGGATCACCAATGTTAACAGTGTCGAAGTCCAAGGCTTCATCATCTGACGAAGATTCATGGTCGGAGATAGACAAATCACCTGACGACGCCTCATTTGAAGTGGAGGAACTATCATTATTTTCTAACTCATTTTGAGTCGAGGATTCACCCAACTCACTTGTTTGTAGATAGTAAGTTCCCACGCCTGAGGATTCGAACAAGATCTGAGCTCTGGGATCATCTGATTTGGCAACTGAAAGCTTTGACTCTTTTTCAAGAACCAACTTTTGCATCACACCTTTTACCGGTATTCTCGCTTCAAACATATCCATACTTAGTTCTCCCCCAACATCTTTGCAGAAATTGCATCTGAGGAGGATTCCGTAGGATGCTGGTACATCGGCCACAAGGACCATCATTTTTATTTTCTTCTCCGAGTATGCGGTGAATGCGTATTGCGCATCTTTGATCTGGCCGATTAATGGCACTTATTTATTTTCCATGGAAAAACAATGGCTGAAATTTTTGGTCATCTCAAGGCCCAAGGTAGTAGCTACCTTGGCGGGCATCACATTGTCGAATGCACCAGAGTCTATGACACAGTTACTCAGCTTGAAACCATTTACAAGTAGGGAGATGAAAAATGGATCAATGCGTCCAGAGGCGGTTGGAGGATTAGATACAAGGTTACTCTGTGATATCTTGGTTTTAGGAGTAATAGGGATGTCAAGAGGTGTATCCCGACTTGGAGAAATTCTTTTATCAAAAATGAACTTGACAAGCCTGTCAAATTGGTCGAGGTTGCCTTTGAGGTATTCAGCCTCAGACATTTGATCCTTGGTTTTCTTGGCATGGTCAATAATGTCAAAAGCCTGGAAAGAATTTTGTAGGTTGGAAGTCATAACTTCACTAATTGGTTCTACAAAAGGCACACTGGTCTTTGGAACGAGAGGATTAGTTTTAGGAATAACGAGAGTTGATGAAGGAGAGCGAGGTGCACTTACTTGTGGATTTGCTGCTTTCTTGGGTTGCCAAGGGAGGGGAGATCCTCTTTTGGCGATCATTACCGGCGGCTTCTCTTTTTCAGGGACAGCAGCAGCTTGAGCTTTATCAAGCTAATTTTGTTGATGCCGCATAAAAACAGCGTAAGTGTCAGTCACCAAGTCGTCTTCTTCCTCTTCCACTATTTGCAAATAGCTAATCTTGGAGTCACTAGCCGATTCAGTTTCTTCTTCTTGGAAGAGATTGGAATTTTCTTCTTCAGGGTATTCTGGCTGCGCATAATCATCTTGTTCAGTCTCATAGTATCCCGCAGCATTGTTAGCGGGCAAGGCTTCCAGAGCAAGCCTTCTTGGAGGTGCTGGGAGACGATTCTGATTTTTGTTGCCAGCATAATTAGGAAAGTCCTTCTAGGGACGTCCTTGTAATTGCTACTGTTGTTATTACTTGAAACTTGTTTCTTGAGAGACAAAACTTCATTCGCCAGCCTTTGGACCATGGGATCTGTGAAATTTGAGCTAGTGCTGGGAGTACTAACATTGGATGCCAAAGACCCTGACGCTTGCATCCTTTTATTTCCGTTAGTTCCCATCCTGATTTCTCCAGCAAGGATCATGTCGTCCTCTAGCCTGGTAGCTAATTGCTGGGCCGCTTCAACATTAACAATATTTTCCCTACGCAAGTAGAAACTCACCTTGGGTAGTTGTGTGTTGATGAAGAAGCACTTTAGGTTATGATCCATTGGTCTTGCATCATTTGGGATCCGAGTCACCAATTTATTAAATTTAGCCACAAACTCACGCATAGGCTCGTGAGCTTCTTTACGCATGGTGGTGAGTTGGGCCAATAGAGCATGTGAATCTTTAGCAGGCTTAAACCTTTCTTCAAATTTAGTGCGAAGGGAGGCCTAATTGGTGATGGAGGCGTTAGGAAGGGTAAAGAACCATTTAGCTACAACCCCTTGAAGGGATTCAATGAACAATCTTATAGAAACATCTTCATGCTCAATGCTGAGAATGCCACAAACGATGTAGAATGCAGATATGTGCTCATCGAGGTGTTGTTTGCCATCACCTTGAAACTTCAAGAGATGTTTCTTGGATACGCGCGGCAGTTCGTGCAAAGGTGTGGCCAAACGGAGGGGACCAAAAGCATTTCCCCATGGTCCTGTAGGTGGTGCGGCCATGACTGGTTGCACAACAGGTACCTGAACAGGATGTTTGTGGTAAACAGACCAAAAACTTGGGAGAGGAGATCTTTGGCTACGTGGAGGGTAGCTTATAGCACGTTGCAGTGGTGACCTTACTCATGGGAGAGTAAATGGAAAATCACGTTGCAACAACTCTTCAAAAATTGGATTTGCTACTGCTTGAGCCCTCAATCCTCATGTATATATCTGGTCCGCCAGAATGTAGATCTGAATAAGATGGATATTATAGAGTAACAATATACAAAAGAACAGCAGGAAAGAGGAAACTTATCTACTTCAATCAAAAGTGTGAGGCTTAGATTGCGTATGTCGTTCCCCAGCGGAGTCGCCAAAAAACTGTTGGGTGAAAATTATGTAATCAGCTTTTTGATAGATTACACAACTTGGACTTCAGCCACAGCTATGTGAGATGTGAATCTCTCCTCTCGGAAAGGGGAGGCGCCCTTCTTACTGCTGATAGAAGTGATGGTAAAACAAACAAGTAATTAAAAAATGTACACAAAACTTACGAAGTGGGGGTGTGTGTTACATTCATCCTTCTCTCTTTTTTCAGAGAAGATGTTTACAATGCTTCACTGTTGGAAGTTCTCAATTCTTAATAACTTTAAACGATCAACTAGCAGTAATGCAAATACCTCTATCTTGTCAAAGCAAAGAGTAGAGATACCAGAAGTGAATAACAATAATAAAATAAAATAAAAAGGAAAGCTCACGAAGGCACAAAATCGTTCCGTAGCTTTATCAATGGTGGCTCTGTGAAAAGAGTATCGTTTGTCACGTTGGAAGCACAAACTCTTCTTAGACGCAGCAATTCCTCGAACAACATGAACAATTACAAGCACAAAGTCTTGTAGATTATCCAACCAAAGTATCAAAGAGCATGAACAATTACAAGCACAAAGTCTTGTAGATCATTCAACAATAATATCCAAAACATAAATGAAAATCTAAATAATGGATGTAACACAAAGTTTACATAAATTACTTAGAGTCCTCCAGATTCCATAAGCTAATCACCACCAAATAAGATCAATTCATAAAAGTATTGAATCCAACGCAAAGTTTGGTTTGCAATCTTCTTCTTTATTGATCGAATTTCATTCACAAAACATGAACACAAAGTTTCACAATTCTACTTCAAAAAGGGCAGCACTTCGTTGCAAAATACTAAAGGATAAATTTACAATAGAAATCCCTCACATTATATAGAAAGAGGGATGAGCAAAATTAGGAATCTAATTGAGAAAATCAAGGAAAGTTAGGTGAGCAATTTAAGGAGATCTCACCTAACTTTGACCAAAGTCAAAGTGTAATTTGTTTTCAAAAGATTACATCTTCGAACTTGGTGCAATTACAATTTACAAAAAGACATTTAAGATGTTAGGAAATATTTACAAGATGCATAAAGGAATGCACCAGAAATGTCTAATACTAGAGATCAGGAACCTTCTTCATGTTTCCTTGCTTTGGGCACGGAAGTCTTCGTATTTCTTCCTGGTCTCCTGCACGAACTTCTCATCCAGACCAACAGTGTAATCCACAATGGTGTGAATTCTCATGATCAATCTCATGGCAGATGAGTGAACCTTCTTGCACCTATCAAGATGCGTTTTCAAGTTATCCAATGTGAGCCTTATATCACAAATGACATTCAGTGAGGCTTCTGAAAAGTATGAAATGTCAATCAACTTCATTTTGGCTTCTTTGAAGATCTGAGATATTTTTGTGGCCGGTAGGAAGATACAATTTTCTTCAAGAAGTTGACCTGGTAACTCCTTGATACCTTTTTCAAGAATAACACGATGTCCTTCGACATCTTCCTGCACTTGGTGGAGATCTTCCGTAAGATATTGAATTACTTGAATTTGATGTTTCAAGGATTCTCTTACCTCAACGAACTTTTCTTTGTCAGGAATTACCCCGACTTCCACCAATTTACTGAGCTTTACATGCTTCATCTCCGACCACAACAATAGGCATTTTTCCATATTTTTGCGCTCCTGGGAAAGTACACTTTTTTCTTTATCAAGCTTTGTGGTGAGCTTGGCCAACAAGTTAGTTTTCTCATTCACAGTAATTATGATCTGAGATCCATGTTCTATGATCTTCTCAACAAAACCATACAACACTTTGCCTTTGGAGGCGAACTTCTCAACTTTCTTGACAGCTGGGTCTTCAATACTTACCACTGTCAGCGACTGTGCATTAGTTGGAGATCTAGCAAGTCTCTTTACAACAGTGGCATAATGCTCTGCCCTCTATTTGTACATATTGCAAGCTTGCTCCATTTTATCCAGTCTTCCAACCAAGATATCCAATGTCACTTGCGCATCAGCCTTTGCACTTTCATTGGTAACCTTGCCAAGCTGGACTTTTGTCACTGTGTAGTCCTCCATATTGACATCACCTTCTTCTTGCGGCGGTATGCCAATCTCTGCATACTTGTTTCCAGTCTTGTCAACGTTTAGCCTTGAGTAAACTTTTACCTTTTTCTTCCCTTTAGCCTTTGGAGGGACTATCTCTTCGAGGTCTAGCTCCTCTGGAGAGATCATTTGCTTCTTACACTTCGACACTTGAGATATCAGCCAAGGAGGAAGAAAAGAGGTGTGAACTTCTGGATTCACTGTCAACTCAATTGTCATTGTCACTTCTGAAGTTATTGTCACATCTGAGGTTACCATGGGTATTGTAACAATAGGAGAAGTGTCTATCATCATTGCTCCTCTAGACTGCACATTGAGCTGATCATGCATTGACTCATTCATGAAACGATTGAATTCATTTTCAGAAGTGATATCATACGTTGGTGAAGACAGGCTAGGAATGGATGATGGAGGACTTAACAGTATATCAACCATATGAATTCTTGTCATTGAGGGAGTATCAAGCGAGGTTGATGCTGTAGGAATAGTGGATATTTCAACTGCAGGAATGCATGTGGTAGGAATGGGTGATGAGGGAACAGGAGGTGGAGGAGTTCTTGAACTTGGAGGGGTATGAGGAACATTGGAAATCACAGGCGATGACGTTCTAGGAATTTCCTCAACTACATTCTCAGGAGGAGAAGTAGTTCTTTCTTGATCATGCCTGGGTTCATGTTGATCACCCTCTTATCTCTCTAATTCTGGTTCACCTTCATAATCACCTTCAGATTCTTCTTCAGATTCTTCTTTAGACTCTTTCCCGCTTTCAGAAACCTCTTCTGCATCGGAGTCTGCTTCTGCTGAATCTTCATCTTCAGCGGATTGATCACTAGAAGTACCTTCTTCATCAGAATCTATCTCCTTTGGAATGGACCTTTTACCTTTAGAGTGAGATGGATTGGATTTCGTGGTTTCTCCTTCTGGGACAGACTGGGTATCTTTCTTGCCAACAGTAAACTTGATCCTAGGACCTCTTCATGAAGAAGTGGGAACAACCGCTGATTTATTTTTCATGCAGAGTTCTTGTTGTTGGCGAGCTTCTGCTTCAGATTCTTCTCCTTCTAAATCTGTTCTGAAACTTTTCATTTCATAACCATGCTTATGTAACCATTTTGTAGTGTTGGCTAGGATTGGCTTCAATCTCTCCCTCATACTAGTAATTTCTTTCCTAGACCATTGAATTGTAGGCAAAGGCCTTTAAGAAACCTCTTGTTCATCATAGAGAGCATTCATGGTATCGCCAAGATCTACAAAATCCTCTAGTAGGTCAGCAATATGAAGGTCTCTGATCTGCTGAACAGTCAACCTACAATAATCCATTTTGCGAATGGCTTCTTCATCTCTACAATCAGCCCAGATGTCTTCAAAATGGTACTTATGATGATGACCCTTTTGCAATTTCTTTCAGACATCTCAGTAATCAAAATCAAACCTATACCTGTAGGTCTTGATTGTCATGATCTGCATTTCAGCATAAACAAACTTGGCTTTTTATACAGTTGGGATAGTATATCTACCAATTGTCAGTGGGAACTTGAATCCACGCTTGTGGTTACTGCTTCGTTCTTTTTGCACTGAAATCAGCTGTCTGCATGTCTCCATGAGAACCCACTTATCCGAAGGATAACGTGGAAGCATGTAAGGACAGTCAGTGTAGCACCCTACTCTCAAGTAAGTAAACGTTGGGAATTGAAGAAATAGGCATCCAACTTTACTTACCACCTTATAAGCCTCATCAGATACCCTCCGTCTTTCAAGAGCTGGATCAAAATTGAAAAGCAAAGGTGTGAAGAAAGCATTTGTGACCCGCCTGAAGTGATGAAAGCTTTCCTTCAGTTCTAGTTGATAGAAAAATTTGTACACAGGTACCATCATCCGATTCCCTTTTGTAGATAGACCTGGGAATTGTCTCATTACAGTCGTTGCGTACACCAGGTAAGAAGTCGTATAGAATTTCAATGTGGAAGGAGCATTGATCAGCTGCTCATGTATTCCATCACTAATCTGTTTTCCCCAGTCAATGTGCACCTTTTGTCTTCTTATAATCTTGATGCATTCATACATCCAATCATGAAAAGTGGACAATTCTGGCAAGCCTTTTACTCTGCTTAAAAATGTGATCATATCTTTGACGTCATCCTTGAAATCACTTCGCAGGAGTCCCTTTTGCCATTTGGAAACAGATTGTCTAGGCTTCTTCAACCATTGGGTATTTATTAGGTTTTTAGCCTTGTTGGGAGCAGCGTCAAAGAATTCTTGTGCTTTTTGTATAGAGATATCAATATATTTCTCCATTTGAGGAACCTTAAACACAATGTCAAAGAAATCAGGGTCGAGTCTTAGAATCTCGTGCCCAGAAGAATCGATCACACTTTTGCTTTCTCTGATGTAGTGAGATGCCACTTGAAGGACAAATTCCATATTGTGTGCAGCTGTAGGGAACATAGCTACCAAATGTAGGTTACTATGTACAATTGCTCTCATTGGGTCAGGAAGAGGCTTCATCTCTATTTGCTTCGCAAAATCAACCAAGTCTTGATGACCAACCTCTGTGTCTTTTATTTCTTCCACCTTGGAGACCACTACAGTCGGCAGATAGACACCTTGATATTTATATTTCATTTTTCCCTTTTCTTTTGAAGAAGACGGAGGTTTATCGGTAGTCATCAAGAGCGACTAAATCTTTGATCAATCAACTTTGAAGATATTTGAAAAGAGACTGCAAAGTGTTGAGCCAGAACAAACATTTGTCGTTAGATAGCATGGGAATGCGCAAAACGAGCAATGATGATGGGCAAGCGTGGAGCGGATGACAAGGCACGCAAAACGATGCACAAAATGGAAGGAGCAAGGTTCAGGACCGAATTGGGCAAGTTTGAAACGTTTCGGGGAAAAATTATGAAAAGTGTAAGGGCGCACTTTTTCAGCGCCCTTACATTTTGGGGAATGCTGACTTTGATGCAAGGGCACTGAAAAAGTGCGCTCCTGCATTTTTCAATGTTAGAAAATATTTGAAAATGTCAGGGTGCACTTTTTCAGCGCCATGACATTTTCTTCATAAAGGAATTTTATGTATAAGGAAGGAAAAGAACTTCAAACATCATTAGGTTTGAAAACAAAAAGACATTGTGTAAAGATGTTTGAAAACAACGCTTGGAGTTTTTGAGGCACGAAATGCTTGAAGTCAATATTTGGCGAACTATATTGGATTGCATTTAACTTTCTTTCTATCATCATTTTACAAGTGAACAAAAACCATGCTACTTTACTCACAAAATGTGAGTTTCCTTTATGACGAGTATAGAAACATCAAGAGGGATAATGCGAAGAGATGTAGAAAATGTGGGAATATGAGCGAAAGGAAAATAAAAACGTTTAAAGAGGAAGAACATGCTAAGACAAACGATGGGCGGCGAAGATGCATGATGATGTTACAAAACATGATTAGGGCAAGAGGGACCAAAACGAGCTCATGAATGCAAGACACAAAAGACAATGGCGAAATAAAGAAAACGCGTGGGATAAGGAAAAATGCAAGGGAACAAAGATTAGTAAAAATGCATATGTAAAACCTAAGATATGTACAAAGTAATGAAGGAGAATGGGGAGAAAGTAAAGAGAACGACTCACCAAGAGGAAGTGTGAAATCTTCGAAAATCTCCAAAAACGTGTTTTGCAGCTTGAGAGGATTTTGCCCAGCAAGAAGGAATACAGTTTGAAGATCATAAATAATGAAAAAGGAACAATAAAACACTTTTAAGTGAAAGAAAGATATGAAAACCTAACTCAAGTCGAGTAATAAATTTAGGCACGAAAAGTGGCATGATGAACGAAAACTGCAAACACATGAAGAAACGCACCAAGGCCAGAAAAAGAGGCTAGAAAAAGACTAAGTGTTGATAAAAAAAGTGTAATAGCTCACTTTTTTAGTGCCATTACATTTTTAAGATTTCACTTTCATGCAGGGGTGCTGAAAATTAGCGCCCTTGCACTTTTTTATACTTAGCCAATTTTTGGCTTGTGAGCAGGAGCGCACTTTTTCAGTGCAACTGCATTTTTCACAATTAACTAAGTACGAACAGTGAGACTTCGCGAAGGGGCTCGTTTCGAAGGTCTTCACGAGGCAAACATAGGGGGAAGCTCAAATTGACTATTTGAGGCTTTGGAACACATTTCAAGGTGGCTTGAAAATCACCTCGTTATGCATGCTTGAACTTCACGAATCCTAGGAAACGGACAAGTTTCGTAGGGGGGTTATCTGTGGAACGAGCGCTGCTAGATTCTGTGATAACACAAGGTGATAGGTATTTCATGCTATTAATTGATGATTATTCTAGAATGACTTGGGTTACTTTTCTCAAAGAAAAATTAGAAGATCTAGATAAGTTTAAGGCATTCAAAGCTATGGTTGAAAATGAAATGGATATGAAGATCAGTTTTTTGAGATCTAACAGAGGTGGAGAGTTCACCTCCAATGAGTTTAACAACTTTTGTGAAGATCAAGGAATAAAGATGCATTTGTCAGCCCTTGGGACTCAGCAAAATGGAGTCATTGAAAGGAATAATAGGACTATTCAGGAAGCAACAAGAACTATGATGAAGGAAGAAAATCTATCGGATGTCTATTGGAGAGAAGTAATTCATACTACATTCTACATACTTAACATAGCACAAGAAAGGACAAATAGTTCAACGATTCCCTATGAGTTGTAGTATGGAAGAACCCCTATTGTGAAATATTTTAGAGTGTTTGGAAGTAAATTCTATATTAAAAGAGATGAACAAAGCTTAGGAAAGTTTGATGCAAGATTTGATGAAGGAATCTTCCTTGGATATTCTAAAAGAAGCAAGGCTACAAGAGGCTAAAATAGATTGTTGAAAGTGCAAGTGTCAAAGTGGATGAAGACTTACATAAAATTTTAGTGATGATAGATGGATATGAATCAAACGAGTCCTCTTGCAAAGAAGAAGAGAAAGATGAAGGTAATGAAAAAGAAGTTCAAGTTGAAGAGGAAGAAGCTCCTGAAAAGATCCCTAAGGCCCCTAAGTATTCATAGAAGAATCACTCAAAAGATTAGATCATTGGTGACAAGAGTAGAGGTGTGTTGGCAAGAAGAAAGGATACTATGATAGAAGAACAAGTAAACTTATGTTTACTTTCTAAATTTGAACCTAAAATTGTGATTGAAGCATGCAAAGATGAATATTGGATGAAGTCTATGGAGGAAGAATTGATGTAAATTGAGAAGAATCAGACTTGAGAACTTATCCCAAGACTAGCAAACAAGAATGTGATTAGAACTAAGTGGGTGTTCTAGAATAAGATGAATGAGAGTGGAGAAGTTGTTAAGAATAAGGCAAGGTTTGTGTGTAAAGGTTACTCATAGGTGGAAGAATTGACCTTGAGGAGACATTTTCTTTAGTGGAAAGGGTGGAAGCTATTAGGATGTTTTTGGCTTTTGTAGCACACAAAGATTTCAAATTTTATCAAATGAATGTGAATTCTACATTTTTGAATGGTGATTTGGAATAAGAGGTTTAAATTGAACAACCAGAAGGATTTCAATTATCAGATAATCCTAATACGGTTTGCATATTGAAGAAGGCATGATATGGACTCAAGCAAGCTCCTAGAGCTTGGTATAGTTGCAACAATGATTCAATAAAGGTACTGCAAATAGTGATCTTTACTTTAAAGTTGAAAATGATCAAATCCTAATTATGGTTGTGTATGTTGATGACATGATCTTTAGAGGTAATGAAGCAACCTGCAAGATATTTGCAAAAGAGATGCAAAAAGAGTTTCAGATGTCTACATTTGGGGAGATGGATTCCTTCCTTGAACTACAAATCAATCAGATAAAGAAAGGGATATTCATTTCACAATCAAAGTATGTCAAGGAGATACTGAAGAAGTTTAGAATGGAAGACTCTAAATCGGTATGTACTCATATGGTTACTAGTTGCAAGTTGAGTAAGAATGATGAATCTCTTAAGGTTGATCATAGCAAGCACAAATCAATGATTGGAGGACTACTATATCTAACTACTACTAGACTGGATATCATGAATGCAGTTTGTCTTGTGGCTAGATTTCAAGAAGATCCCAAAGAGTCACATGTTGTCGTAGTGAAGAGAATATTTAGGTACTTGAAGGGCACTCCAGAACATGGCTTGTGGTATCCAAAGGTTACTGATTTCTCTCTAAGTTCTTATACAAATACAGATTGGGCAGGTTGTGTGCATGATAGAAAAAGTAGAAGTAGCGCTACATTCTTTCTTAGAAACAGGTCGGTGTCTTGGCTAAGCAAGAAGCAAGATTTAGTGTCATTATCTACTACATAGGAAAAATAAATTGTTGCAGCATCATGTTGCACACAGGTGTTGTAGATGAAGCAATTTTTGAAGGCTATCAGAGTGATATATGATGAACCTATTTCTATATTTTGTTATAACACAAGTGCTATCAATATTTCAAAGAATCTAGTAATGCATCCAAGAACAAAACATATCTCAATCCAGTATCACTTTTGAGGGAGAAGGTTGCAGAGAATGAGGTGAAGCTGGAGTATGTGCCTACAAAAGATCAAATTGTAGATATCTTAATTAAGGCTCTTCCTGAGGAAAATTTTGAATATCTCTGAGAGAAGTTGGGGGTTGTTGCCCCTCCTTTCAATTAGATGCATACGGATATGCATCAGTCCATTGGATTTCAAGATTCATTCCTTTTTTTGGACTGATGTTGATGGCTACCTCTCAGGGGGAGTAGGTAGTGGCATTGTTGGTTGTGAGTAAGTGTTATCATTGTATGGTATGAGTAGTAGTTGTTGGTTGGTGCAGTATGATGTGCACTCCTAAGGGGGAGTGTTTAGAAAAGGTGTGAAGAAAACAAAGTACAGTAAAAGGAAAGGTAGTTATAGAGTAGTTGTTGTCCCTTATAGGTGTTGCCTTTGGGGGAGAGAAAGTATGTATGTTTGATGTCAAAGGGGATGTTTCCCTTTTCCATTGATGTCAAAGGGGGAGAGAGTTAAATGAAAAACCTTATGAAATAAGGGAGAGGAAGAGAAAGTGTAAGGGAGAAGTATGCACTAATGTGCAGTATGTGTTTTGGTAATAAGATTTGTTGTTTTTGTTGTTGGTGGTTTTTCACATCATGTGTTGCCATCATTGAAAAAGGGGGAGATTGTTGGAAGTTTCTCTTGTCATTGGTGTCAACAGATCTTTGTTGTTACATTGATTTCAATAGGTCTATGAAGAGTTTGTTGGAATTTTGTAATGATGCTTTGATTTGTTGCATTATGTTGTCATTAGTAGTATCATTGGTGTCAACCTCTAGTATTGCTTTGATAAGCTTATGTTGGTAGATGTTCAACCTCTTGTGTGTGGTTGAGTTTCTATAGTGGTTTGGTGGTGATGAGGAAGTGTTGAAGATTATTAGAATGTGTTTGTGGTGCTTGGTTTCCAAGTGCCTTTGAATAAAAGAGGAAACAGTGTGGTGAAGAGTGTTCAATGTATAGAGTGGTTTTCATTGTTTTGCTCTGCATTTTTTTTGTGTTGAAGATATGCTTATGTGGTTTGGATATGTTGCTTAGAGGTATTCAAAGGTGTTATATCCATAGTTTCAAGTTTTGGATTAGTGTGCAAAGAAAGTTATGTTCACCACTGTGTGAACAATGTATTGCAGTGGTGTCTAGGAGAAATGGTTTTTCTTCGCATTTCTTCGCAATTTGGTTTTTGGTCTTGCATATCTAGAAGTGTGCTTGTATTATTAGTATCTATTTTCAATATGAGTTATTTGTGTTTTGGTGCTCTGCTAGGTTGGATTCAGGGGTTGAAGGTTAATTGGATGTGCAAGATGAACATGTTCTTATGGTGTATGATGTTTATGAAGGATTTGTTGGATTTCAGGGTGTTGATGGAATATTCTAGATGGTGTTTAAGTGTTGTGTGTGGTCTGCGAGTTGTCTTTGGATCAAAGGAAGTGTGTACTTAATGTTTAATGGTGTTTACACAGGTTCAACCACCCTTGGTGTTTACACTAATTGTGGATATGCTTCGATGTTTGTGGAAGTGTAGTGTGGCATATATGTATGGTTTTAGGTCTGAGTTAAGGTGTGGTGTGGTCCTCTTTCATTCCTTTCCACCATGGAAATGCTTAGTGCCGATCTAATTTGAATTTGCACAGTTAAGGTGCATAGCCAACCTTGTCAATTATTTTCAAGGTTGAGGATGGTATAAATAAGTGCTAAGTTGATGGAGAATCAAAGTAGTGAAGTGTGTGATGCAAAGTGCAGAGTTGTGAAGTGTGAAAGTGTGAAATGTAGTATGAGCTTTAATGTGTTAGACTACTGGAAGTAGTGAGCAGAAGGTGTCTACAATCTTTAGAGAGGCTGTGAATGTACTAGTGATATTGTGGTGGATCTTTTTGTTGCTTGGAGATGGATTTCTCATGTTGTAACATTCTTCTTTCCTCTTTTCTATAATCTGGCAATGAGCCCTTCTCTTCTTTTGGGCAATGAGCCTATTGTATTGGGTGTTGCAATTACTTTATATTGTGAGCTAATCATCACTGTGGTTTTTCCCTTCTTGGGTTTTCCACATAAATCTTGTGTTCTCATGTGTTTGCATGTGTTTGCATTACTGTTTCTCATGTTTACATTTTGCTAATGTATGATAAGGGTTTAATGGTTGTTAAGGGTTTAAGGACTAATGCAAATCTGAATGTTAATGAGGGTTTTGATGTTTTAATGTACAGCTGATTCACCCCCCCTCTTAGTTGTCTTGTGCATTCAACACTTCAATCATTGTAAAAAGTTGTTAAATCAATATCCTAAGAGTTTGACCAAAGGAGAACAATTATTTCCTAGCCAACTTCCCTATCCACACAATCATTTTTTTGTAGCTTATAAAAATCATGGCAAACAAGTTATAGACGTGAAATTAAATAAAGTTCATATCCAAAGTTACAATGCATATATATGCAAAAGCTCAAATCTATAGTCAAATATTATTTTTCTAATTAGTCGATAGGCTTTTTTTAAGTGGACTTGCTAGTCCACAATCCATTGACAAACCTATTTCACGCCTAGAAACAAGTTTATCCTATCATTGAACCATCTTCAGGTGACCA